>JANJGN010001754.1:0-110624 GCA_026770705.1 Isurus oxyrinchus
CTACCTCAGCCCCTACCATCCCCTCTCTCCCTCCTAACTCAGCCCCTACCATCGCCTCTCTCACTCCGTCCTGCCTCAGACCCTACCATCCCCTCTCTCCCTCCGTCCTACCTCAGCCTCTACCATCCCCTCTCTCCCTCCTGCCTCAGCCCCTAACATCCCCTCTCTCGCTCCGTCCTGCCTCAGCCCCTACCATCCCCTCTCACTCCGTCCTGCCTCAGCTCCTACCATCCCCTCTCTCCCTCCTACCTCAGCCCCTACCATCCCCCTCTCTCCCTCCCTCCGATCTCAGCCCCTACCATCCCCTCTCCCTCCTACTTCAGCCCCTACCAACCCCTCTCTCCCTACTAACTCAGCCCTTGCCATCTCCTCTCACCCTCCTACCACAGCCCCTACCAGCCACTCTCTCCCTCCCTCCTACCTCAGCCGCTACCAACCCCTCTCTCCCTCCCGCCTATCTCAGCCCCTACCATCCCCTCTCTCCCTCCGTCCAGCCTCAGCCCCTACCATTCCCTCACTCCCTCCATCCTGCCTCAGCCCCTACCATCCCCTCTCTCTCCTGCCTCAGCCCCTAACATCACCTCTCTCCCTCCTACCTCAGCCCCTACCATCCTCCTTCTCCCTCCTGCCTCTTCCCCTACCATTCCCTCTCTCCCTCCATTCTGCCTCAGCCTCTACCATCCCCGCTCTACCTCCAACCTGCCTCAGCCCCTACCATCCCCTTTCTCTCCTGCCTCAGCCCCTAAAATCACCTCTCTCCCTCCTACCTCAGCCCCTACCATCCCCTCTCTCCCTACCTCCTACCTCAGCCCCTACCATCCCCTCTCTCCCTCCGTCCTGCCTCAGCCCCTACCATCCCCTCTCTCTCTCCGTCCTAACTCAGCCCCTACCATCTCTCTCTCCCTCCCTCCTGCCTCAGCCCCTACCAATCCCTCTGTCCCTCCTACCTCAGCCCCTACCATCCCCTCTCTCACTCCGTCCTGCCTCAGCCCCTACCATCCCGTCTCTCACTCCGTCCTGCCTCAGCCCCTACCATCCCCTCTCTCCCTCATACCTCAGCCCCTACCAATCCCTCTTTCCCTCCTACCTCAGCCCCTACCATCCCCTCTCTCCTCCTACCTCAGCCCCTACCATCCCCTCTCCCTCCTACCTCAGCACCTACCATCTCCTCTCTCCCTCCTAACTCAGCCCCTACCATCGCCTCTTTCTCTCCGTCCTACCTCACCCCCTACCATCCCCTCTCTCTCCGTCCAACCTCAGCCCCTACCATCACCTCTCTCCCTCCCTCCTGCCTCAGCACCTACCATCCCCTCGCTCCCTCCCTCCTACCACAGCCCCTACCATCCCCTCTCCCCCTCCTGCCTCAGCCCCTCCCATCCCCTCTCTCACTCCGTCCTGCCTCAGCCCCTACCATCCCCTCTCTCCCTCCCTCCTGCCTCAGCCCCTACCATCCCCTCTCTCACTTCGTCCTGCCTCAGCCCCTACCATCCCCTCTCTCCCTCCTACCTCAGCCCCTACCATCCCCTCTCTCTCCGTCCTCAGCCCCTACCATCCCCTCTCTCCCTCCGTCTGGCCTCAGCCCCTACCATCCCCTCTCTCCCTCCCTCCTACGTCAGCCCCTAACATCCCGTCTCTCCCACCTGCCTCAGCCCCTACCATCCCGCTCTCACTCCATCCTGCCTCAGCCCCTACCATCCCCTCTCTCCCTCCTACCTCTGCCCCTACCAATCCCTCTGTCCCTCCTACCTCAGCCCCTACCATCCCCTCTCTCACTCCGTCCTGCCTCAGCCCCTACCATCCCGTCTCTCACTCCGTCCTGCCTCAGACCCTACCATCCCCTCTCTCCCTCCTACCTCAGCCCCTACCAATCCCTCTCTCCCTCCTACCTCAGCCCCTTCGATCCACTCTCACCATCCTACCTCAGCCCCTACCATCCCTTCTCTCCCTCCGCCCTGCCTCAGCCCCTACCTCCCCTCTCACCCTCCCACCTGCCTCAGCCCCTACCATCCCCTCTCTCCCTCCGTCCTACCTCAGCCCCTACCAACCCCTCTCTACCTCCTACCTCAGCCCCTACCATCCCCTCTCTCCCTCCTACCTCAGCCCCTACCATCGCCTCACTCCCTCCGTCCTGCCTCAGCCCCTGCTATCCCCTGTCTCCCTCCATCCTACCTCAGCCCCTACCATCCCCTCTCTCCCTCCTGCCTCAGCCCCTACCATCCCCTCTCTCACTCCGTCCTGCCTCAGCCCCTACCATCCCCTCTCTCACTCCGTCCTGCCTCAGCCCCTACCATCCCCTCTCTCCCTCCTACCTCAGCCCCTAGCATCCCCTTTCTCCCTCCCTCCTACCTCAGCCCCTACCATCCCCTCTCTCCCTCCTACTTCAGCGCCTACCAACCCTCTCTCCCTCCTACCTCAGCCCCTACCATCCCCTCTCACCCTCCTACCTCAGCCCCTACCATCCCCTCTCTCCCTCCGTCCTGCCTCAGCCCCTACCATCCCCTCTCTCCCTCCCTCCTGCCTCAGCCCCTACCATCCCCTCTCTCCCTCCGTCCTACCTCAGCCCCTACCATCCCCTCTCTCCGTCCTACCTCAGCCCCTACCATCCCCTCTCCCTCCTACCTCAGCCACTACCATCTCCTCTCTCCCTCCTAACTCAGCCCCTACCAACGCCTCTCTCCCTCCGTCCTGCCTCAGCCCCTACCATCCCCTCTCTCCCTCCGTCCTACCTCAGCCCCTACCATCCCGTCTCTCCCTCCTGCCTCAGCCCCTAACATCCCCTCTCTCACTCCGTCCTGCCTCAGCCCCTACCATCCCCTCTATTACTCCTACCTGAGCCCCTACCATCCCCTCTCTCCCTCCCTCCGACCTCAGCCCCGACCATTCCCTCTCTCCCTCCTACTTCATCCCCTACCAACCCCTCTCTCCCTCCTTACTCAGCCCCTACCATCTCCTCTCACCCTCCTACCACAGCCCCTACCAGCCCCTCTCTCCCTCCCTCCTACCTCAACCACTACCATCCCCTCTCTCCCTCCCGCCTATCTCAGCCCCTACCATCCCCTCTCTACCTCCGTCCTGCCTCAGCCCCTACCATCCCCTCTCTCCATCCAACCTCAGCCCCTACCATCCCCTCTCTCCTTCCGTCCTGCCTCAGCCCGTACCATCCCCTCTCTCCCTCCCTCCTGCCTCAGCCCCTACCATCCCCGCTCTCCCTCCATCCTGCCTCAGCCCCTACCATCCCCTCTCTCTCCTGCCTCAGCCCCTTAACATCACCTCTCTCCCTCCTACCTGAGCCCCTACCATCCCCTCTCTCCCTCCCTCCTACCTCAGCCCCTACCATCCCCTCTCTCCCTCCGTCCTGCCTCAGCCCCTACCTTCCCCTCTCTCCCTCCCTCCTACCTCAGCCCTTACCAACCCCTCTCTCCCTCCCTCCTGCCTCAGCCCCTACGATCCCTTCTCTCTCTCCGTCCTACCTCAGCCCCTACCATCCCCTCTCTCCCTCCCTCCAGCCTCAGCCACTACCATCCCCTCTTTCTCTCCGTCCTACCTCAGCCCCTACCATCCCCTCTATCACTCCGTCCTGCCTCAGCCCCTACCATCCCCTCTCTCCCTCCGTCCTGCCTCAGCCCCTACCATTCACTCTCTCCCTCCCTCCTACTTCAGCCCCTACCATCCCCTCTCACCCTCCGTCCTGCCTCAGACCCTACCATCCCCTCTCTCCCTCCTACCTCAGCCCCTACCATCCCCTCTCTCCCTACTGCCTCAGCCCCTACCATCCCCTCTCTCACTCCGTCCTGCCTCAGCCCCTACCATCCCCTCTCTCACTCCATCCTGCCTCAGCCCCTACCATCCCCTCTCTCCCTCCTACCTCAGCCCCTACCATCCCCTCTCACCCTCCTACCTCAGCCCCTACCAGACCCTCTCTCCCTCCCTCCTACCTCAGCCCCTGCCATCCCCTCTCTCCCTCAGTCCTGCCTCAGCCCCTACCATCCCCTCTCTCCCTCCTACCTCAGCCCCTACCATCCCCTCTCTGCCTCCGTCCTGCCTCAGCCCCTACCATCCCCTCTCTCCCTCCTACCTCACCCCCTACAATCCACTTTTTCCCTCCTACCTCAGCCCCTACCATCCCCTCTCTCCCTCCCTCCTACCTCATCCCCTACCATCCCCTCTCTCCCTCCGTCCTACCTCAGCCCCTACCATCCCCTCTCTCCCTCCTACCTCAGCCCCTAACATCGCCTCTCTCCCTCCGTCCTGCCTCAGCCCCTACCATCCCCTCTCTCCCTCCGTCCTATCTCAGCCCCTACCATCCCCTCTCACTCCATCCTGCCTCAGCTCCTACCATCCCCTCTCTCCCTCCTACCTCAGCCCCTACCATCCCCTCTCTCCCTCCCTCCGATCTCAGCCCCTACCATCCCCTCTCTCCCTCCTACTTCAGCCCCTACCAACCCCTCTCTCCCTCCTAACTCAGCCCCTACCATCTCCTCTCACCCTCCTACCACAGCCCCTACCAGCACCTCTCTCCCTCCCTCCTACCTCAGCCCCTACCAACCCCTCTCTCCCTCCCGCCTATCTCAGCCCCTACCATCCCCTCTCTCCCTCCGTCCTGCCTCAGCCCCTACCATCCCCTCTCTCCCTCCATCCTGCTTCAGCCCCTACCATCCCCTCTCTCCCTCCCTTCTGCCTCAGCCCCTACCATCCCCTCTCTCTCCTGCCTCAGCCCCTAACATCACCTCTCTCCCTCCTACCTCAGCCCCTACCATCGTCTCTCTCCCTCCTGCCTCTTCCCCTACCATTCCCTTTCTCCCTCCGTCCTGCCTCAGCCCCTACCATCCCCTCTCTCCCTCCCTCCTACCTCAGCCCCTACCATCCCCTCTCTCGCTCCCACCTGCCTCAGCCCCTACGATCCCCTTATCTCTCCGTCCTACCTCAGCCCCTACCATCCCCTCTCTCCCTCCCTCCTGCCTCAGCCCCTACCATCCCTTCTTTCTCTCCGTCCTACCTCAGCCCGTACCATCCCCTCTCTCTCCGTCCAACCTCAGCCCCTACCATCACCTCTCTACCTCCCTCCTGCCTCAGCACCTACCATCCCCTCTCTCCCTCCCTCCTACCTCAGCCCCGACCATCCCCTCTCCCCCTCCTGCCTCAGCCCCAACCATCCCCTCTCTCACTCCGTCCTGCCTCAGCCCCTACCATCCCCTCTCTCCCTCCCTCCTGCCTCAGCCCCTACCATCCCCTCTCTCACTTCGTCCTGCCTCAGCCCCTACCATCCCCTCTCTCCCTCCTACCTCAGCCCCTACCATCCCCTCTCTCTCCGTCCTCAGCCCCTACCATCCCCTCTCTCCCTCCGTCTGGCCTCAGCCCCTACCATCCCCTCTCTCCCTCCCTCCTACGTCAGCCCCTAACATCCCCTCTCTCCCTCCGGCCTCAGCCCCTACCATCCCCTCTCTCACTCCATCCTGCCTCAGCCCCTACCATCCCCTCTCTCCCTCCTACCTCAGCCCCTACCAATCCCTCTCTCCCTCCTACCTCAGCCCCTACCATCCACTCTCACCCTCCTACCTCAGCCCCTACCATCCCTTCTCTCCCTCCGCCCTGCCTCAGCCCCTACCTCCCCTCTCACCCTCCCACCTGCCTCAGCCCCTACCATCCCCTCTCTCCCTCCGTCCTACCTCAGCCCCTACCATCCCCTCTCTCCCTCCTACCTCAGCCCCTACCATCCCCTCTCTCCCTCTTACCTCAGCCCCTACCATCGCCTCACTCCCTCCGTCCTGCCTCAGCCCCTACCATCCCCTCTCTCCCTCCATCCTACCTCAGCCCCTACCATCCCCTCTCTCCCTCCTGCCTCAGACCCTACCATCCCCTCTCGCACTCCGTCCTGCCTCAGCCCCTACCATCCCCTCTCTCACTCCGTCCTGCCTCAGCCCCTACCATCCCCTCTCTCCCTCCTACCTCAGCCCCTACCATCCCCTCTCTCACTCCCTCCTGCCTCAGCCCCTACCATCCCCTCTCTCACTTCGTCCTGCCTCAGCCCCTACTATCCCCTCTCTCCCTCCTACCTCAGCCCCTACCATCCCCTCTCTCTCCGTCCTCAGCCCCTACCATCCCCTCTCTCCCTCCGTCTGGCCTCAGCCCCTACCATCCCCTCTCTCCCTCCCTCCTACGTCAGCCCCTAACATCCCCTCTCTCCCTCCTGCCTCAGCCCCTACCATCCCCTCTCTCACTACATCCTGCCTCAGCCCCTACCATCCCCTCTCTCCCTCCTACCTCAGCCCCTACCAATCCCTCTCTCCCTCCTACCTCAGCCCCTACCATCCACTCTCACCCTCCTACCTCAGCCCCTATCATCCCTTCTCTCCCTCCACCCTGCCTCAGCCCCTACCTCCCCTCTCACCCTCCCACCTGCCTCAGCTCCTACCATCCCCTCTCTCCCTCTGTCCTACCTCAGCACCTACCATCCCCTCTCTCCCTCCTACCTCAGCCCCTACCATCCCCTCTCTCCCTCTTACCTCAGCCCCTACCATCGCCTCACTCCCTCCGTCCTGCCTCAGCCCCTACCATCCCCTCTCTCCCTCCATCCTACCTCAGCCCCTACCATCCCCTCTCTCCCTCCTGCCTCAGCCCCTACCATCCCCTCTCGCACTCCGTCCTGCCTCAGCCCCTACCATCCCCTCTCTCACTCCGTCCTGCCTCAGCCCCTACCATCCCCTCTCTCCCTCCTACCTCAGCCCCTACCATCCCCTCTCTCCCTCCCTCCTACCTCAGCCCCTACCATCCCCTCTCTCCCTCCTACTTCAGCCCCTACCAACCCTCTCTCCCTCCTACCTCAGCCCCTACCATCCCCTCTCACCCTCCTACCTCAGCCCCTACCATCCCCTCTCTCCCTCCGTCCTGCCTCAGCCCCAACCATCCCCTCTCTCCCTCCCTCCTGCCTCAGCCCCTACCATCCCCTCTCTCCCTCCGTCCTACCTCAGCCTCTACCATCCCCTCTCTCCGTCCTACCTCAGCCCCTACCATCTCCTCTCTCCCTCCTAACTCAGCCCCTACCATCGCCTCTCTCCCTCCGTCCTGCCTCAGCCCCTACCATCCCCTCTCTTCCTCCGTCCTACCTCAGCCCCTACCATCCCGTCTCTCTCTCCTGCCTCAGCCCCTAACATCCCCTGTCTGACTCCGTCCTGCCTCAGCCCCTACCATCCCCTCTATTACTCCTACCTGAGCCCCTACCATCCCCTCTCTCCCTCCCTCCGACCTCAGCCCCGACCATCCCCTCTCTCCCTCCTACTTCAGCCCCTACCAACCGCTCTCTCCCTCCTTACTCAGCCCCTACCATCTCCTCTCACCCTCCTACCACAGCCCCTACCAGCCCCTCTCTCCCTCCCTCCTACCTCAACCCCTACCATCCCCTCTCTCCCTCCCGCCTATCTCAGCCCCTACCATCCCCTCTCTACCTCCGTCCTGCCTCAGTTACTACCATCCCCTCTCTCCCTCCAACCTCAGCCCCTACCATCCCCTCTCTCCCTCCGTCCTGCCTCAGCCCCTACCATCCCCTCTCTCCCTCCCTCCTGCCTCAGGCCCTACCATCCCCGCTCTCCCTCCATCCTGCCTCAGCCCCTACCATCCCCTCTCTCTCCTGCCTCAGCCCCTAACATCACCTCTCTCCCTCCTACCTGAGCCCCTACCATCCCCACTCTCCCTCCCTCCTACCTCAGCCCCTACCATCCCCTCTCTCCCTCCATCCTGCCTCAGCCCCTACCATCCCCTCTCTCCCTCCCTCCTACCTCATCCCCTACCATCCCCTCTCTCCCTCCCTCCAGCCTCAGCCCCTACCATCCCCTCTTTCTCTCCGTCCTACCTCAGCCCCTATCATCCCCTCTATCACTCCGTCCTGCCTCAGCCCCTACCATCCCCTCTCTCCCTCCGTCCTGCCTCAGCCCCTGCCATTCACTCTCTCCCTCCCTCCTACCTCAGCCCCTACCATCACATCTCTCCCTCCGTCCTGCCTCAGACCCTGCAATCCCCTCTCTCCCTCCTACCTCAGCCCCTACCATCCCCTCTCTCCCTACTGCCTCAGCCCCTACCATCCCCTCTAACACTCCGTCCTGCCTCAGCCCCTACCATCCCCTCTCACACTCCATCCTGCCTCAGCCCCTACCATCCCCTCTTTCCCTCCTACCTCAGCCCCTACCATCCCCTCTCTCCTTCCTACCTCAGCCCCTACCATCCCCTCTCACACTCCTACCTCAGCCCCTACCAGAGCCTCTCTCCCTCCCTCCTACCTCAGCCCCTACCATCCCCTCTCTCCCTCAGTCCTGCCTCAGCCCCTACCATCCCCTCTCTCCCTCCTACCTCAGCCCCTACCATCCCCTCTGTGCCTCCGTCCTGCCTCAGCCCCTACCATCCCCTCTCTCCCTCACTCCTACCTCATCCCCTAACATCCCCTCTCTCCCTCCGTCCTACCTCAGCCCCTACCATCCCCTCTCTCCCTCCTTCCTCAGCCCCTAACATCGCCTCTCTCCCTCCCTCCTACCTCAGCCCCTACCATCCCCTCTCTCCCTCCTAACTCAGCCCCTACCATCCCCTCACTCCCTCCTGCCTCAGCCCCTACCATCCCCTCTCTCACTCCGTAATGCCTCAGCCCCTACCATCCCGTCTCTCACTCCGTCCTGCCTCAGCCCCTTCCATCCCCTCTCTCCCTCCCTCCTGCCTCAGCCACTACCATCCCCTCTCTCCCTCCGTCCTACCTCAGCCCCTACCATCCCCTCTCTCCGTCCTACCTCAGCCCCTACCATCCCCTCTCTCCCTCCTACCTCAGCCCCTACCATCCCCTCTCTCCCTCCTAACTCAGCCCCTACCATCGCCTCTCTCCCTCCGTCCTGCCTCAGCCCCTACCATCCCCTCTCTCCCTCCGTCCTACCTCAGCCTCTACCATCCCCTCTCTCCCTCCTGCCTCAGCCCCTAACATCCCCTCTCTCACTCCGTCCTGCCTCAGCCCCTACCATCCCCTCTCACTCCGTCCTGCCTCAGCTCCTACCATCCCCTCTCTCCCTCCTACCTCAGCCCCTACCATCCCCTCTCTCCCTCCCTCCGATCTCAGCCCCTACCATCCCCTCTCTCCCTCCTACTTCAGCCCCTACCAACCCCTCTCTCCCTCCTAACTCAGCCCCTACCATCTCCTCTCACCCTCCTACCACAGCCCCTACCAGCCCCTCTCTCCCTCACTCCTACCTCAGCCCCTACCAACCCCTCTCCCTCCCGCCTATCTCAGCCCCTACCATCCCCTCTCTCCCTCCGTCCTGCCTCAGCCCCTACCATCCCCTCTCTCCCTCCATCCTGCCTCAGCCCCTACCATCCCCTCTCTCCCTCCCTTCTGCCTCAGCCCCTACCATCCCCTCTCTCTCCTGCCTCAGCCCCTAACATCACCTCTCTCCCTCCTACCTCAGCCCCTACCATCCTCTCTCTCCCTCCTGCCTCTTCCCCTACCATTCACTCTCTCCCTCTGTCCTGCCTCAGCCCCTACCATCCCCTCTCTCCCTCCCTCCTACCTCAGCCCCTACCATCCCCTCTCTCGCTCCCACCTGCCTCAGCCCCTACGATCCCCTTCTCTCTCTGTCCTACCTCAGCCCCTACCATCCCCTCTCTCCTTCCTTCTGCCTCAGCCCCACCATCCCCTCTTTCTCTCCCTCCTGCCTCAGCACCTACCATCCCCTCTCTCCCTCCCTTCTACCTCAGCCCCTATCATCCGCTCTTTCCTTCCCTCCTAGCTCAGCCCCTACCATCCCCTCTCTCCCTCCCTCCTACCTCAGCCCCTACCATCCCCTCTCTCCCTCCTACCTCAGCCCCTACCATCCCCTCACTCCCTCCTGCCTCAGCCCCTACCATCCCCTCTCACACTCCATCCTGCCTCAGCCCCACCATCCTAAATTTCCCTCCTACCTCAGCACCTACGATCCCCTCTCTCCCTCCCTCCAGCCTCAGCCCCTACCATCCCCTCTTTCTCTCCGTCCTACCTCAGCCCCTACCATCCCCTCTATCACTCCGTCCTGCCTCAGCCCCTACCATCCCCTCTCTCCCTCCGTCCTGCCTCAGCCCCTACCATTCACTCTCTCCCTCCCTCCTACCTCAGCCCCTACCATCCCCTCTCTCCCCCCGTCCTGCCTCAGACCCTACAATCCCCTCTCTCCCTCCTACCTCAGCCCCTACCATCCCCTCTCTCCCTACTGCCTCAGCCCCTACCATCCCTTCTCTCACTCCGTCCTGCCTCAGCCCCTACCATCCCCTCTCTCACTCCATCCTGCCTCAGCCCCTACCATCCCCTCTCTCCCTCCTACCTCAGCCCCTACCATCCCCTCTCTCCTTCCTACCTCAGCCCCTACCATCCCCTCTCACCCTCCTACCTCAGCCCCTACCAGAGCCTCTCTCCCTCCCTCCTACCTCAGCCCCTACCATCCCCTCTCTCCCTCAGTCCTGCCTCAGCCCCTACCATCCCCTCTCTCCCTCCTACCTCAGCCCCTACCATCCCCTCTCTGCCTCCGTCCTGCCTCAGCCCCTACCATCCCCTCTCTCCCTCCCTCCTACCTCATCCCCTAACATCCCCTCTCTCCCTCCGTCCTACCTCAGCCCCTACCATCCCCTCTCTCCCTCCTTCCTCAGTCCCCTAACATCGCCTCTCTCCCTCCCTCCTACCTCAGCCCCTACCATCCCCTCTCTCCCTCCTAACTCAGCCCCTACCATCCCCTCACTCCCTCCTGCCTCAGCCCCTACCATCCCCTCTCTCACTCCGTCCTGCCTCAGCCCCTACCATCCCGTCTCTCACTCCGTCGTGCCTCAGCCCCTTCCATCCCCTCTCTCCCTCCCTCCTGCCTCAGCCACTACCATCCCCTCTCTCCCTCCGTCCTACCTCAGCCTCTACCATCCCCTCTCTCCCTCCTGCCTCAGCCCCTAACATCCCCTCTCTCACTCCGTCCTGCCTCAGCCCCTACCATCCCCTCTCACTCCGTCCTGCCTCAGCTCCTACCATCCCCTCTCTCCCTCCTACCTCAGCCCCTACCATCCCCTCTCTCCCTCCCTCCGATCTCAGCCCCTACCATCCCCTCTCTCCCTCCTACTTCAGCCCCTACCAACCCCTCTCTCCCTCCTAACTCAGCCCCTACCATCTCCGCTCACCCTCCTACCACAGCCCCTACCAGCCCCTCTCTCCCTCCCTCCTATCTCAGCCCCTACCATCCCCTCTCTCCCTCTGTCCTGCCTCAGCCCCTACCATCCCCTCTCTCCCTCCATCCTGCCTCAGCCCCTACCATCCCCTCTCTCCCTCCCTTCTGCCTCAGCCCCTACCATCCCCTCTCTCTCCTGCCTCAGCCCCTAACATCACCTCTCTCCCTCCTACCCTAGCCCCTACCATCCTCTCTCTCCCTCCTGCCTCTTCCCCTACCATTCCCTCTCTCCCTCCGTCCTGCCTCAGCCCCTACCATCCCCTCTCTCCCTCCCTCCTACCTCAGCCCCTACCATCCCCTCTGTCGCTCCCACCTGCCTCAGCCCCTACGATCCCCTTCTCTCTCTGTCCTACCTCAGCCCCTACCATCTCCTCTCTCCTTCCTTCTGCCTCAGCCCCACCATCCCCTCTTTCTCTCCGTCCTACCTCAGCCCCTACCATCCCCTCTCTCTCTCCGTCCTACCTCAGCCCCTACCATCCCCTCTCTCCCTCCCTCCTGCCTCAGCACCTACCATCCCCTCTATCCCTCCCTTCTACCTCAGCCCCTACCATCCGCTCTTTCCTTCCCTCCTAGCTCAGCCCCTACCATCCCCTCTCTCCCTCCCTCCTACCTCAGCCCCTACCATCCCCTCTCTCCCTCCTAACTCAGCCCCTACCATCCCCTCACTCCCTCCTGCTTCAGCCCCTACCATCCCCTCTCACACTCCATCCTGCCTCAGCCCCTACCATCCTAAATCTCCCTCCTACCTCAGCACCTACGATCCCCTCTCTCCCTCCCTCCTACCTCAGCCCCTACCATCCCCTCTCTCCCTCCTCCCTCAGCCCCTACCATCCCCTCTCTCCTTCCTAACTCAGCCCCTACCATCCCCTCTCACCCTCCTACCTCAGCCCCTACCAGCCCCTCTCTCCCTTCCTCCTAGCTCAGCCCCTACCATCCCCTCTCTCCCTCCTGCCTCAGCACCTACCATCACCTCTTTCCCTCCTACCAAAGCCCCTACCATCCCCTCTCTCCCTCTCTCCTGCCTCAGCCCCTACCATCCCCTCTCTCCCTCCAACCTCAGCCCCTACCATCCCCTCTCTCCCTCCGTCCTACCTCAGCCCATACCATCCCCTCTCTCCCTCCTGTCTCAGCCCCTTCCATCCCCTCTCTTCCTCCTAACTCAGCCCCTACCATCCCCTCTCCCTCCTGCATCAGCCCCTACCATCCCCTCTCTCCCTCCTACCTCAGCCCCTACCATCCATTCTCTCCCTCTGTCCTGCCACATCCCCTACCATCGCCTGTCTCCCTTTGACCTACCTCAGCACCTACCATCCCCTCTCACTCCGTCCTGCCTTAGCCCCTCCCATCCCCTCTCTCCCTCTGCCCAGCCTCAGTCCCTAGCATCCCCTCTCCCTCCCTCCTACCTCAGCCCCTACCATCCCCTCTCTCCCTCCACCCAGCCTCAGCCCCTACCATCCCCTCTCTCACTCCGTCCTGCCTCAGCCCCTACCATCCCCTCTCTCCCTCCGTCCTGCCTCAGCCCCTACCACCCCCTCTCTCCCTCCCTCCTACCTCAGCCCCTACCATCCACTCTCTCCCTCCGTCCTGCCACAGACCCTACCATCCCCTCTCTCCCTCCCTCTTACCTCAGCCCCTACCATCCCGTCTCTCCCTCCTACCTCAGCCCCTACCATCCCCTCTCTCCCTACTGCCTCAGCCCCTACCATCCCCTCTCTCACTCCGTCCTGCCTCAGCCCCTACCATCCCCTCTCTCCCTCCTACCTCAGCCCCCACCATCCCCTCTCTTCTTCCTTTCTCAGCCCCTACCATCCCCTCTCACCCTCCTACCTTAGCCCCGACCAGACCCTCTCTCCCTCCCTCCTACCTCAGCACCTACCATCCGCTCTCTCCTTCCCTCCTAGCTCAGCCCCTACTATCCCCTCTCTCCCTCAGTCCTGCCTCAGCCCCTACCATCCCCTCTCTCCCTCCTTCCTCAGCCCCTACCATCCCCTCTCTGCCTCCGTCCTACGTCAGCCCCTACCATCCCCTCTCTCCCTCCTGCCTCACCACCTACCATCCACTCTTTCCCTCCTACCTCAGCTCCTACCATCCCCTCTCTCCCTCCGTCCTACCTCAGCCCCTACCATCCCGTCTCTCCCTCCTTCCTCAGCCCCTACCATCCCCCTCTCTCCCTCCCTCCTGCCTCAGCCCCTACCATCCTCTCTCTCTCTCCTACCTCAGCCACTACCAACCCCTCTCTCCCTCCTACCTCAGCCCCTACCATCCCCTCTCACCCTCCGACCTCAGCCCCTACCATCCCCTCTCTCCCTCCGCCCTGCCTCAGCCCCTACCATCCCCTCTCACCCTCCCACCTGCCTCAGCCCCTACCATCCCCTCTCTCCCTCCGTCCTACCTCAGCCCCTACCATCCCCTCTCTGCGTCCTACCTCAGCCCATACCATCCCCTCTCTCCCTCCTACCTCAGCCCCTACCATCCCCTCTCTCCCTCCTACCTCAGCCCCTACCATCGCCTCACTCCCTCCATCCTGCCTCAGCCCCTACCATCCCCTCTCTCCCTCCGTCCTACCTCAGACCCTACCATCCCCTCTCTCCCTCCTGCCTCAGCCCCTACCATCCCCTCTCTCACTCCGTCCTGCCTCAGCCCCTACCATCCCCTCTCTCACTCCGTCCTGCCTCAGCCCCTACCATCCCCTCTCTCCCTCCTACCTCAGCCCCTACCATCCCCTCTCTCCCTCCCTCCTACCTCAGCCCCTACCATTCCCTCACTCCCTCCTACTTCAGCCCCTACCAACCCCTCTGTCCCTCCTCCCTCAGCCCCTACCAACCCCTCTCTCACTCCTAACTCAGCCACTACCAACCCTCTCTCCCTCCTACCTCAGCCCCTACCATCCCCTCTCTCCCTCCTACCTCAGTCCCTACCATCCCCTCTCTCCCTCCGTCCTGCCTCAGCCCCTACCATCCCCTCTCTCCCTCCCTCCTGCCTCAGCCCCTTCCATCCCCTCTCTCCCTCCGTCCTACCTCAGCCCCTACCATCCCCTCTCTCCGTCCTACCTCAGCCCCTACCATCCCCTCTCTCCCTCCTACTTCAGCCCCTACTATCTCCTCTCTCCCTCCTAACACAGCCCCTACCATCGCCTCTCTCCCTCCGTCCTGCCTCAGCCCCTACCATCCCCTCTCTCCCTCCGTCCTACCTCAGCCCCTACCATCCCTTCTCTCCCTCCTGCCTCAGCCCCTAACATCCCCTCTCTCACTCCGTCCTGCCTCAGCCCCTACCATCCCCTCTCTCACTCCATCCTGCCTCAGATCCTACCATCCCCTCTCTCCCTCCTACCTCAGCCCCTACCATCCCCTCTCTCCCTCCCTCCGACCTCAGCCCCTACCATCCCCTCTCTCCCTCCTTCTTCAGCCACTACCAACCCCTCTCTCCCTCCTAACTCAGCCCCTACCATCTCCTCTCACCCTCCTACCACAGCCCCTACCAGCCCCTCTCTCCCTCCCTCCTACCTCATACCCCTACCATCCCCTCTCTCCCTCCCGCCTATCTCAGCCCCTACCATCCCGTCTCTCCCTCCGTCCTGCCTCAGCCCTCTACCATCCCCTCTCTCCCTCCTACCTCAGCCCCTACCATCCCCTCTCTCCCTCCGTCCTGCCTCAGCCCCTACCATCCTCTCTCTCACTCCCTCCTGCCTCAGCCTCTACCATCCCCGCTCTCCCTCCAACCTGCCTCAGCCCCTACCATCCCCTCTCTCTCCTGCCTCAGCCACTACCATCCCCTCTCTCCCTCCTACCTCAGCCCCCACCATCCCCTCTCTTCTTCCTTCCTCAGCCCCTACCATCCCCTCTCACCCTCCTACCTCAGCCCCTACCAGACCCTCTCTCCCTCCCTCCTACCTCAGCACCTACCATCCGCTCTCTCCTTCCCTCCTAGCTCAGCCCTTACTATCCCCTCTCTCCCTCAGTCCTGCCTCTGCCCCTACCATCCCCTCTCTCCCCCCTTCCTCAGCCCCTACCATCCCCTCTCTGCCTCCGTCCTACGTCAGCACCTACCATCCCCTCTCTCCCTCCTGCCTCACCCCCTACCATCCACTCTTTCCCTCCTACCTCAGCCCCTACCATCCCCTCTCTCCCTCCCTTCTACCTCAGCCCCTACCATCCCCTCTCTCCCTCCGTCCTACCTCAGCCCCTACCATCCCATCTCTCCCTCCTACCTCAGCCCCTACCCTCCCCTCTCACCCTCCCTCCTGCCTCAGCCCCTACCATCCTCTCTCTCTCTCCTACCTCAGCCACTACCAACCCCTCTCACCCTCCTACCTCAGCCCCTACCATCCCCTCTCACCCTCCGACCTCAGCCCCTACCATCCCCTCTCTCCCTCTGCCCTGCCTCAGCCCCTACCATCCCCTCTCACCCTCCCACCTGCCTCAGCCCCTACCATCCCCTCTCTCCCTCCGTCCTACCTCAGCCCCTACCATCCCCTCTCTCCCTCCTACGTGAGCCCCTACCATACACTCTCTCCCTCCCTCCTACCTCAGCCCCTACCATTCCCTCTCACCCTCCTACCTCAGCCCCTACCAGCCCCACTCTCCCTCCCTCCTACCTCAGCCCCTACCATCCCCTCTCTCCCTCCCTCCTATCTCAGTCCCTACGATTCCCTCTCTCCCTCCGTCCTGCCTCAGCCCCTACCATCCCCTCTCTCTCCTGCCTCAGCCCCTACCATCACCTCTCTCCCTCCTACCTCTGCCCCTTCCATCCCCTCTCTCCCTCACTCCTACCTCAGCCCCTACCATCCCCGCTGTCCCTCCGTCCTGCCTCAGCCCCTACCATCCCCTCTCACACTCCCTCCTACCTCAGCCCCTACCCACCCCTCTCTCCCTCCTTCCTCAGCCCCTACGATCCCCTCTCTCCCTCCTTCATCAGCCCCTACCATCCCCTCTCTCACTCCGTCATGCCTCTGCCCCTACCATCCCCTCTCTCACTCCAACCTGCCTCAGAAACCTACCATCCCAACTCTCCCTCCTCCCTCAGCACCTACCATCCCCTCTCTCCCTCCCTCCTACCTCAACCCCCATCATCCCCTCTCTCCCTCCTACCTCAGCCCCTACCATCCCCTCTCTCACTCCGTCCTGCCTCAGCCCCTACCATCCCCTCTCTCACTCCATCCTGCCTCAGCCCCTACCATCCCCTCTCTCCCTCCTACCTCAGCCCCTACCATCCCCTCTCTCCTTCCTACCTCAGCCCCTACCATCCCCTCTCACCCTCCTACCTCAGCCCCTACCAGAGCCTCTCTCCCTCCCTCCTACCTCAGCCCCTACCATCCCCTCTCTCCCTCAGTCCTGCCTCAGCCCCTACCATCCCCTCTCTCCCTCCTACCTCAGCCCCTACCATCCCCTCTCTGCCTCCGTCCTGCCTCAGCCCCTACCAACCCCTCTCTCCCTCCTACCTCACCCCCTACCATCCACTCTTTCCCTCCTACCTCAGCCCCTACCATCCCCTCTCTCCCTCCCTCCTACCTCATCCCCTACCATCCCCTCTCTCCCTCCGTCATACCTCAGCCCCTACCATCCCCTCTCTCCCTCCTACCTCAGCCCCTAACATCGCCACTCTCCCTCCGTCCTGCCTCAGCCCCCAACCATCCCCTCTCTCCCTCCGTCCTATCTCAGCCCCTACCATCCACTCTCTCCCTCCTGCCTCAGCCCCTACCATCCCCTCTCTCACTCCGTCCTGCCTCAGCCCCTACCATCCCGTCTCTCACTCCATCCTGCCTCAGCCCCTACCATCCCCTCTCTCCCTCCCTCCTGCCTCAGCCACTACCATCCCCTCTCTCCCTCCGTCGTACCTCAGCCCCTACCATCCCCTCTCTCCGTCCTACCTCAGCCCCTTCCATCCCCTCTCTCCCTCCTTCCTCAGCCCCTACCATCCCCTCTCTCCCTCCTAACTCAGCCCCTACCATCGCCTCTCTCCCTCCGTCCTGCCTCAGCCCCTACCATCCCCTCTCTCCCTCCCTCCTACCTCAGCCTCTACCATCCCCTCTCTCCCTCCTGCCTCAGCCCCTAACATCCCCTCTCACACTCCGTCCTGCCTCAGCCCCTACCATCCCCTCTCACTCCGTCCTGCCCCAGCTCCTACCATCCCCTCTCTCCCTCCTACCTCAGCCCCTACCATCCCCTCTCTCCCTCCCTCCGATCTCAGCCCCTACCATCCCCTCTCTCCCTCCTACTTCAGCCCCTACCAACCCCTCTCTCCCTCCTAACTCAGCCCCTACCATCTCCTCTCACCCTCCTACCACAGCCCCTACCAGCCCCTCTCTCCCTCCCTCCTACCTCAGCCCCTACCAACCCCTCTCTCCCTCCCGCCTATCTCAGCCCCTACCATCCCCTCTCTCACTCCGTCCTGCCTCAGCCCCTACCATCCCCTCTCTCCCTCCATCCTGCCTCAGCCCCTACCATCCCCTCTCTCCCTCCCTTCTGCCTCAGCCCCTACCATCCCCACTCTCTCCTGCCTCAGCCCCTAACATCACCTCTCTCCCTCCTACCTCAGCCCCTACCATCCTCTCTCTCCCTCCTGCCTCTTCCCCTACCATTCCCACTCTCCCTCCGTCCTGCCTCAGCCCCTACCATCCCCTCTCTCCCTCCGTCCTGCCTCAGCCCCTACCATCCCCTCTCTCCCTCCCTCCTACCTCAGGCCCTACCATCCCCTCTCTCCCTCTGTCCTACCTCAGCCCCTACCATCCCCTCTCTCCCTCCTACCTCAGCCCCTACCATCCTCTCTCTCCCTCCGTCCTGCCTCAGCTCCTACCATCCCCTCTCTCCCTCCCTCCTGCCTCAGCCCCTACCATCCCCTCTCTCCCTCCGTCCTGCCTCAGCCCCTACCATCCCCTCTCACCCTCCCACCTGCCTCAGCCCCTACCATCCCCTCTCTCCCTCCGTCCTACCTCAGCCCCTACCATCCCCTCTCTGCGTCCTTCCTCAGCCCCTACCATCCCCTCTCTCCCTCCTACCTCAGCCTCTACCATCCCCTCTCTCCCTCCTACCTCAGCCCCTACCATCGCCTAACTCCCTCCGTCCTGCCTCAGCCCCTACCATCCCCTCTCTCCCTCCGTCCTACCTCAGCCCCTACCATCCCCTCTCTCCCTCCTGCCTCAGCCCCTACCATCCCCTCTCTCACTCCGTCCTGCCTCAGCCCCTACCATCCCCTCTCTCACTCCGTCCTGCCTCAGCCCCTACCATCCCCTCTCTCCCTTCTACCTCAGCCCCTACCATCCCCTCTCTCCCTCCCTCCTACCTCAGCCCCTACCATCCCCTCTCTCCCATGTCCTACCTCAGCCCCTACCATCCCGTCTCTCCCTCCTACCTCAGCCCCTACCATCCCCTCTCTCCCTCCCTCCTGCCTCAGCCCCTACCATCCTCTCTCTCTCTCCTACCTCAGCCACTACCAACCCCTCTCTCCCTCCTACCTCAGCCCCTACCATCCCCTCTCACCCTCCGACCTCAGCCCCTACCATCCCCTCTCTCCCTCCGCCCTGCCTCAGCCCCTACCATCCCCTCTCACCCTCCCACCTGCCTCAGCCCCTACCATCCCCTCTCTCCCTCCGTCCTACCTCCTACCATCCCCTCTCTCCCTCCTACCTCAGCCGCTACCATCCCCTCTCTCCCACCTACCTCAGCCCTACCATCGCCTCACTCCCTCCGTCCTGCCTCAGCCCCTACCATCCCCTCTCTCCCTCCGTCCTACCTCAGCCCCTAACATCCCCTCTCTCCCTCCTGCCTCAGCCCCTTCCATCCCCTCTCTCACTCCGTCCTGCCTCAGCCCCTACCCATCCACTCTCTCACTCCGTCCTGCCTCAGCCCCTTACCATCCCCTCTCTCCCTCCTACCTCAGCCCCTACCATCCACTCTCTCCCCTCCCTCCTACCTCAGCCCCCTACCATTCCCTCACTCCCTCCTACTTCAGCCCCTACCAACCCCTCTGTCCCTCTTGCCTCAGCCCCTACCATCTACTCTCTCCCTCCCTCCTGCCTCAGCCCCCTACCCAACCCCTCTCTCTCTCCTAACTCAGCCCCTACCAACCCTCTCTCGCTCCTACCTGAGCCCCTACCATCCCCTCTCACCCTCCTACCTCAGTCCCCTACCATCCCCTCTCTCCCTCCGTCCTGCCTCAGCCCCTACCATCCCCCTCTCTCCCTCCCTCCCTCCTGCCTCAGCCCCTTCCATCCCCTCTCCCCCTCCGTCCTACCTCAGCCCCTACCATCCCCTCCTCTCTCCGTCCTACCCTCAGCCCCTACCAACCCCCTCTCTCCCTCTACTTCAGCCCCTACCATCTCCTCTCTCCCTCCTAACTCAGCCCCTACCATCGCCTCTCTCCCTCCGTCCTGCCTCAGCCCCTACCATCCCCTCTCTCCTCCGTCCTACCTCAGCCCCTACCATCCCTTCTCTCCCTCCTGCCTCAGCCCCTAACATCCCCTCTCTCACTCCGTCCCTGCCCTCAGCCCCTACCATCCCCTCTCTCACTCCGTCCTGCCTCAGCTCCTACCATCCCCTCTCTCTCTCCTAACCTCAGCCCCTACCATCCCCTCTCTCCCTCCCTCCGAACTCAGCCCCTACGATCCCCTCTCTCCCTCCTTCTTCAGCCACTACAAACCCCTGTCTCCCCTCCTAACTCAGCCCCTACCATCTCCTCTCACCCTCCTACCTCAACCCCTACCATCCCCTCTCTCCCTCCCGCCTATCTCAGCCCCTACCATCCCGTCTCACCCTCCGTCCTGCCTCAGCCCCTACCATCCCCTCTCTCCCTCCTACCTCAGCCCCTACGATCCCCTCTCTCCTCCGTCCTCCCTCAGCCCCTACCATCCTCTCTCTCCCTCCCTCCTGCCTCAGCCTCTACCATCCCCGCTCTCCCTCCAACCTGCCTCAGCCCCTACCATCCCCTCTCTCTCCTGCCTCAGCCCCTACCATTCCCTCTCTCCCTCCTACCTCAGCCCCCACCATCCCCTCTCTTCTTCCTTCCTCAGCCCCTACCATCCCCTCTCACCCTCCTACCTCAGCCCCTACCAGACCCTCTCTCCCTCCCTCCTACCTCAGCACCTACCATCCGCTCTCTCCTTCCCTCCTAGCTCAGCCCCTACTATCCCCTCTCTCCCTCAGTCCTGCCTCAGCCCCTACCATCCCCTCTCTACCCCCTTCCTCAGCCCCTACCATCCCCTCTCTGCCTCCATCCTACGTCAGCCCCTACCAACCCCTCTCTCCCTCCTGCCTCACCCCCCTACCATCCACCTCTTTCCCTCCTACCTCAGCCCCTACCATCCCCTCTCTCCCTCCCTTCTACCTCAGCCCCTACCATCCCCTCTCTCCCTCCGTCCTACCTCAGCCCCTACCATCCCGTCTCTCTCCCTCCTACCTCAGCCCCTACCATCCCCCTCTCTCCCTCCCTCCTGCCTCAGCCCCTACCATTCTCTCTCTCTCTCCTACCTCAGCCACTACCAACCCCTCTCTCCCTCCTACCTCCAGGCCCCTACCATCCCCTCTCACCCTCCGACCTCAGCCCCTACCATCCGCTCTCTCCCTCCGCCCTGCCTCAGCCCCTACCATCCCCCTCTCACCCTCCCACCTTGCCTCAGCCCCTACCATCCCCTCTCTCCCCTCCGTCCTACCTCAGCCCCTACCATCCCCTCTCTGCGTCCTACCTCAGCCCCTACCATCCCCTCTCTCCCTCCTACCTCAGCCCCTACCATCCCCTCTCTCCCTCCTACCCTCAGCCCCTACCATCGCCTCACTCCCTCCGTCCTGCCTCAGGCCCTACCATCCCCCTCTCTCCCTCCGTCCTACCTCAGCCCCTACCATCCCCTCTCTCCCTCCTGCCTCAGCCCCCTACCATACCCTCTCTCACTCCGTCCTGCCTCAGCCCCTACCATCCCCTCTCTCACTCCGTCCTGCCTCAGCCCCTACCATCCCCTCTCTCCCCTCCTACCTCAGGCCCTACCATCCACTCTCTCCCTCCCTCCTACCTCAGCCCCTACCATTCCCTCTCACCCTCCTACCTCAGCCCTTACCAGCCCCCACTCTCCCTCCCTCCTACCTCAGCCCCTACCATCCCCCTCTCTCCCTCCCTCCTATCTCAGGCCCTACGATTCCCTCTCTCCCTCCGTCCTGCCTCAGCCCCTACCATCCCCCTCTCTCTCCTGCCTCTGCCCCTACCATCACCTCTCTCCCCCCCTACCTCTGCCCTTCCATCCCCTCTCTCCCTCACTCCTACCTCAGCCCCTACAATCCCCTCTGTCCCTCCGTCCTGCCTCAGCCCCTACCATCCCCTCTCTCACTCCCTCCTACCTCAGCCCATACCATCCCCTCTCTCCCCTCCTTCCTCAGCCCCGTACGATCCCCCTCTCTCCCTCCTTCAAAAGCCCCTACCCTCCCCCTCTCTCACTCCGTCATGCCTCTGCCCCTACCATCCCCTCTCTCACTCCAACCTGCCTCAGGACCCTACCATCCCAACTCTCCCTCCTCCCTCAGCTCCTACCATCCCCTCTCTCCCTCCCTCCTACCTCAGCCCCTATCACCCACTCTCTCCCTCCTACCTCTGCCCGTACCATCCCCTCTCTCCCTCCTCCTGCCTCAGCCCCTATCATCCCCCTCTCTCCCTCCATCCTGCCTCAGCCCCTACCATCCCCTCTCTCTCCTGCCTCAGCCCCTACCATCACCTCTCTCCCTCCTACCTCAGCCCCTACCATCCCCTCTCTCCCTCCTCCTACCTCAGCCCCCTACCATCCCCCTCTCTCCCTCCGTCCTGCCTCAGCCCCTACCATCCCCTCTCTTCCCTCCCTCCTCCCTCGGCCCCCTACCATCCCCTCTCTCCCCTCCTACCTCAGCCCCTACCATCCCCTCTCACCCTCCTACCTCAGCCCCTACCATCCCCTCTCTCCCTCCGTCCTGCCTCAGCCCCTACCATCCCCTCTCTCCCTCCCGCCTGCCTCAGCCCCTACCATCCCCTCTCTCCCTCCTACCTCAGCCCCTACCATCACCTCTCTCCCTCCGTCCTTCCTCAGACCCTACCATCCCCTCTCTCCCTCCGTCCTACCTCAGCCCCTACCATCCCCACTCTCCCTCCTGCCTCAGCCCCTAACATCCCCTCTCTCACTCCGTCCTGCCTCAGCCCCTACCATCCCCTCTCTCACTCCGTCCTGCCTCAGCCCCTACCATCCCCCTCTCCCACCTACCTCAGCCCCTACCATCCCCTCTCTCCCTCCCTCCTACCTCAGTCACAACCATCCCCTCTCTCCCTCCTACTTCAGCCCCTACCAACCCCTCTCTCCCTCCTACCTCAGCCCCTACCATCTCCTCTCTCACTCCCTCCTGCCTCAGCCCATACCAACCCCTCTCTCTCTCCTACCTCAGCTCCTACCAACCCCTCTCTCCCTCCGACCTCAGCCCCTACCATCCCCTCTCACCCTCCAACCTCAGCGCCTACCATCCCCTCTCTTCCTCCGTCCTGCCTCAGACCCTACCATCCCCTCTCTCCGTCCTACCTCAGCCCGTACCATCCCCTCTCTCCCTCGTACCTCAGCCCCTACCATCCCCTCTCTCGCTGCAAACTCAGCCCCTACCATCGCCTCTCTCCCTCCGTCCTGCCTCAGCCCCTACCATCCCCTCTCTCCCTCTGTCCTACCTCAGCCCCTACCATCCCCTCTCTCCCTCCTGCCTCAGCCCTTTCCATCCCCTCTCTTACTCCGTCCTTCCTCAGCCCCTACCATCCCCTCTCTCCCTCCTACCTCAGCCCCTACCATCCCCTCTCTCCCTCCTACCTCAGCCCCTACCAACTCCTCTCTCCCTCCTACCTCAGCCCCTACCATCCCCTCTCACCCTCCTACCTCAGCCCCTACCAGCCCCACTTCCCTCCCTCCTACCTCAGCCCCTACCATCCCCTCTCTCCCTCCCTCCTATCTCAGTCCCTACCATCCCCTCTCACCCTCCGTCCTGCCTCAGCCCCTACCATCCCCTCTCTCCCTCCTACCTCAGCCCCTACCATCCTCTCTCTCCCTCCGTCCTGCCTCAGCCCCTACCATCCCCTCTCTCCCTCCCTCCCGCCTCAGCCCCTACCATCCCCTCTCTCCCTACATCCTGCCTCAGCCCCTACCATCCCCTCTCTCTCCTGCCTCAGCCCCTACCATCACCTCTCTCCCTCCTTCCTCAGCCCCTACCATCCCCTCTCTCCCTCCCTCCTACCTCAGCCCCTACCATCCCCTCTCTCCCTCCGTCCTGCCTCAGCCACTACCATGCCCTCTCTCCCTCCCTCCGACCTCAGCCCCTATCTTCCCCTCTCTCTCTCCTACCTCAGCCCCTACCATCCCCTCTCTCCCTCTGTCCTGCCTCAGCCACTACCATGCCCTCTCTCCCTCCCTCCTACCTCAGCCCCTACCAACCCCTCTCTCCCTCCTGCCTCAGCCCCTACCATCCCCTCTCTCCCTCCCTCCTGCCTCAGGCCCTACAATCCCCTCTCTCCCTCTGTCCTACCTCAGCCCTTACCATCCCCTCTCTCCCTCCTACCTCAGCCCCTACCATCCTCTCTCTCCCTCCGTCCTGCCTCAGCCCCTACCATCCCCTCTCTCCCTCCCTCCTACCTCAGGCCCTACCATCCCCTCTCTCCCTCTGTCCTACCTCAGCCCCTACCATCCCCTCTCTCCCTCCTACCTCAGCCCCTACCATCCTCTCTCTCCCTCCGTCCTGCCTCAGCTCCTACCATCCCCTCTCTCCCTCCCTCCTGCCTCAGCCCCTACCATCCCCTCTCTCCCTCCGTCCTGCCTCAGCCCCTACCATCCCCTCTCACCCTCCCACCTGCCTCAGCCCCTACCATCCCCTCTCTCCCTCCGTCCTACCTCAGCCCCTACCATCCCCTCTCTGCGTCCTTCCTCAGCCCCTACCATCCCCTCTCTCCCTCCTACCTCAGCCTCTACCATCCCCTCTCTCCCTCCTACCTCAGCCCCTACCATCGCCTCACTCCCTCCGTCCTGCCTCAGCCCCTACCATCCCCTCTCTCCCTCCGTCCTACCTGAGCCCCTACCATCCCCTCTCTCCCTCCTGCCTCAGCCCCTACCATCCCCTCTCTCACTCCGTCCTGCCTCAGCCCCTACCATCCCCTCTCTCACTCCGTCCTGCCTCAGCCCCTACCATCCCCTCTCTCCCTTCTACCTCAGCCCCTACCATCCACTCTCTCCCTCCCTCCTACCTCAGCCCCTACCATTCCCTCACTCCCTCCTACTTCAGCCCCTACCAACCCCTCTGTCCCTCCTGCCTCAGCCCCTACCATCTACTCTCTCCCTCCCTCCTGCCTCAGCCCCTACCAACCCCTCTCTCTCTCCTAACTCATCCCCTACCAACCCTCTCTCCCTCCTACCTCAGCACCTACCATCCCCTCTCACCCTCCTACCTCAGTCCCTACCATCCCCTCTCTCCCTCCGTCCTGCCTCAGCCCCTACCATCCCCCCTCTCCCTCCCTCCTGCCTCAGCCCCTTCCATCCCCTCTCTCCCTCCGTCCTACCTCAGCCCCTACCATCCCCTCTCTCCGTCCTACCTCAGCCCCTACCAACCCCTCTCTCCCTCCTACTTCAGCCCCTACCATCTCCTCTCTCCCTCCTAACTCAGCCCCTACCATCCCCTCTCGCCCTCCGTCCTGCCTCAGCCCCTACCATCCCCTCTCTCCCTCCGTCCTACCTCAGCGCCTACCATCCCTTCTCTCCCTCCTGCCTCAGCCCCTAACATCCCCTCTCTCTCTCCGTCCTGCCTCAGCCCCTACCATCCCCTCTCACACTCCGTCCTGCCTCAGCTCCTACCATCCCCTCTCTCCCTCCTACCTCAGCCCCTACCATCCCCTCTCTCCCTCCCTCCGACCTCAGCCCCTACCATCCCCTCTCTCCCTCCTTCTTCAGCCACTACAAACCCCTCTCTCCCTCCTAACTCAGCCCCTACCATCTCCTCTCACCCTCCTACCACAGCCCCTACCAGCCCCTCTCTCCCTCCCGCCTATCTCAGCCCATACCATCCCGTCTCACCCTCCGTCCTGCCTCAGCCCCTACCATCCCCTCTCTCCCTCCTACCTCAGCCCCTACCATCCCCTCTCTCCCTCCGTCCTGCCTCAGCCCCTACCATCCTCTCTCTCCCTCCCTCCTGCCTCAGCCTCTACCATCCCCGCTCTCCCTCCAACCTGCCTCAGCCCCTACCATCCCCTCTCTCTCCTGCCTCAGCCCCTACCATCCCCTCTCTCCCTCCTACCTCAGCCCCCTCCATCCCCTCTCTTCTTCCTTCCTCAGCCCCTACCATCCCCTCTCACCCTCCTACCTCAGCCCCTACCAGACCCTCTCTCCCTCCCTCCTACCTCAGCCCCTACCATCCCCTCTCTCCCTCCCTCCTGCTCAGCCCCTACCATCCTCTCTCTCTCTCCTACCTCAGCCACTACCAACCCCTCTCTCCCTCCTACCTCAGCCCCTACCATCCCCTCTCACCCTCCCACCTGCCTCAGCCCCTACCATCCCCTCTCTCCCTCCGTCCTACCTCAGCCCCTACCATCCCCTCTCTCCCTCCTACCTCAGCCCCTACCATCGCCTCACTCCCTCCGTCCTGCCTCAGCCCCTACCATCCCCTCTCTCCCTTCGTCCTACCTCAGCCCCTACCATCCCCTCTCTCCCTCCTGCGTCAGCCCCTACCATCACCTCTCTCACTCCGTCCTGCCTCAGCCCCTACCATCCCCTCTCTCACTCCGTCCTGCCTCAGCCCCTACCATCCACTCTCTCCCTCCCTCCTACCTCAGCCCCTACCATTCCCTCTCACCCTCCTACCTCAGCCCCTACCAGCACCACTCTCCCTCCCTCCTACCTCAGCCCCTACCATCCCCTCTCTCCCTCCCTCCTATCTCAGTCCCTACGATTCCCTCTCTCCATCCGTCCTGCCTCAGCCCCTACCATCCCCTCTCTCTCCTGCCTCAGCCCCTACCATCACCTCTCTCCCTCCTACCTCTGCCCCTTCCATCCCCTCTCTCCCTCACTCCTACCTCAGCCCCTACCATCCCCTCTGTCCCTCCATCCTGCCTCAGCCCCTACCATCCCCTCTCTCACTCCCTCCTACCTCAGCCCCTACCATCCCATCTCTCCCTCCTTCCTCAGCCCCTACGATCCCCTCTCTCCCTCCTTCATCAGCCCCTACCATCCCCTCTCTCACTCCGTCATGCCTCTGCCCCTACCATCCCCTCTCTCACTCCAACCTGCCTCAGAACCTACCATCCCAACTCTCCCTCCTCCCTCAGCACCTACCATCCCCTCTCTCCCTCCCTCCTACCTCAGCCCCTATCATCCCCTCTCTCCCTCCTACCTCTGCCCCTACCATCCCCTCTCTCCCTCCCTCCTGCCTCAACCCCTACCATCCCCTCTCTCCCTCCATCCTGCCTCAGCCCCTACCATCCCCTCTCTCTCCTGCCTCAGCCCCTACAATCACCTCTCTCCCTCCTACCTCAGCCCCTACCATCCCCACTCTCCCTCCCTCCTACCTCAGCCCCTACCATCCCCTCTCTCCCTCCGTCCTGCCTCAGCCCCTACCATCCCCTCTCTCCCTCCATCCTGCCTCAGCCCCTACCATTCCCTCTCTCCCTCCCTCCTGCCTCAGCCCCTACCATCCCCTCTCTCCCTCCTACCTCAGCCCCTACCATCGCCTCTCTCCCTCCGTCCTGCCTCAGCCACTACCATCCACTCTCTCCCTCCGTCCTACCTCAGCCCCTACCATCCCCTCTCTCCCTCCTGCCTCAGCCACTAACATCCCCACACTCACTCCGTCCTGCCTCAGCCCCTACCATCCCCCTCTCCCACCTACCTCAGCCCCTACCATCCCCTCTCTCCCACCCTCCTACCTCAGTCCCAACCATCCCCTCTCTCCCTCCTACTTCAGCCCCTACCAACCCCTCTCTCCCTCCTACCTCAGCCCCTACCATCTCCTCTCTCACTCCCTCCTGCCTCAGCCCATACCAACCCCTCTCTCTCTCCTACCTCAGCCCCTACCAACCCTTCTCTCCCTCCGACCTCAGCCCCTACCATCCCCTCTCACCCTCCAACCTCAGCCCCTACCATCCCCTCTCTTCCTCCGTCCTGCCTCAGACCCTACCATCCCCTATCTCCCTCCCTCCTGCCTCAGCCCCTACCATCCCCTCTCTCCCTCCGTCCTACCTCAGCCCCTACCATCCCCTCTCTCTGTCCTACCTCAGCCCCTACCATCCCCTCTCTCCCTCCTACCTCAGCCCCTACCATCCCCCCTCTCGCTCCAAACTCAGCCCCTACCATCGCCTCTCTCCCTCCGTCCTGCCTCAGCCCCTACCATCCCATCTCTCCCTCTGTCCTACCTCAGCACCTACCATCCCCTCTCTCCCTCCTGCCTCAGCCCTTTCCATCCCCTCTCTTACTCCGTCCTTCCTCAGCCCCTACCATCCCCTCTCTCCCTCCTACCTCAGCCCCTACCATACCCTCTCTCCCTCCTACCTCAGCCCCTACCAACTCCTCTCTCCCTCCTACCTCAGCGCCTACCATCCCCTCTCACCCTCCTACCTCAGCCCCTACCAGCCCCACTTCCCTCCCTTCTACCTCAGCCCCTACCATCCCCTCTCTCCCTCCCTCCTATCTCAGTCCCTACCATCCCCTCTCTCCCTCCGTCCTGCCTCAGCCCCTACCATCCCCTCTCTCCCTCCTACCTCAGCCCCTACCATCCTCTCTCTCCCTCCGTCCTGCCTCAGCCCCTACCATCCCCTCTCTCCCTCCCTCCCGCCTCAGCCCCTACCATCCCCTTTCTCCCTCCATCCTGCCTCAGCCCCTACCATCCCCTCTCTCTCCTGCCTCAGCCCCTACCATCACCTCTCTCCCTCCTTCCTCAGCCCCTACCATCCCCTCTCTCCCTCCCTCCTACCTCAGCCCCTACCATCCCCTCTCTCCCTCCGTCCTGCCTCAGCCACTACCATGCCCTCTCTCCCTCCCTCTGACCTCAGCCCCTATCTTCCCCTCTCTCTCTACTACCTCAGCCCCTACCATCCCCTCTCTCCCTCTGTCCTGCCTCAGCCACTACCATGCCCTCTCTCCCTCCCTCCTACCTCAGCCCCTACCAACCCCTCTCTCCCTCCTGCCTCAGCCCCTACCATCCCCTCTCTCCCTCCCTCCTGCCTCAGGCCCTACAATCCCCTCTCTCCCTCTGTCCTACCTCAGCCCTTACCATCCCCTCTCTCCCTCCTTCCTCAGCCCCTACCATCCTCTCTCTCCCTCCGTCCTGCCTCAGCCCCTACCATCCCCTCTCTCCCTCCCTCCTACCTCAGGCCCTACCATCCCCTCTCTCCCTCTGTCCTACCTCAGCCCCTACCATCCCCTCTGTCCCTCCTACCTCAGCCCCTACCATCCTCTCTCTCCCTCCGTCCTGCCTCAGCTCCTACCATCCGTTCTCTCCCTCCCTCCTGCCTCAGCCCCTACCATCCCCTCTCTCCCTCCATCCTGCCTCAGCCCCTACCATCCCCTCTCTCTCCTGCCTCAGCCCCAACCATCCCCTCTCTCACTCCCTCCTACCTCAGCCCCTATCACCCCCTCTCTCCCTCCCTCCTGCCTCAGCCCCTACCATCCCCTCTCTCCCTCCATCCTGCCTCAGCCCCTACCATCCCCTCTCTCTCCTGCCTCAGCCCCTACCATCACCTCTCTCCCTCCTACCTCAGCACCTACCATCCCCTCTCTCCCTCCCTCCTACCTCAGCCCCTACCATCCCCTCTCTCTCCTGCCTCAGCCCCATCCATCCCCTCTCTCACTCCCTCCTACCTCAGCCCCTACCATCCCCTCTCTCCCTCCTTCCTCAGCCCCTACGATCCCCTCTCTCCCTCCTTCATCAGCCCCTACCCTCCCCTCTCTCACTCCGTCATGCCTCTGCCCCTACCATCCCCTCTCTCACTCCAACCTGCCTCAGACCCTACCATCCCAACTCTCCCTCCTCCCTCAGCACCTACCATCCCCTCTCTCCCTCCCTCCTACCTCAGCCCCTATCAACCCCTCTCTCCCTCCTACCTCTGCACCTACCATCCCCTCTCTCCCTCCCTCCTGCCTCAGCCCCTACCATCCCCTCTCTCCCTCCATCCTGCCTCAGCCCCTACCATCCCCTCTCTCTCCTGCCTCAGCCCCTACCATCACCTCTCTCCCTCCTACCTCAGCACCTACCATCCCCTCTCTCCCTCCCTCCTACCTCAGCCCCTACCATCCCCTCTCTCCCTCCGTCCTGCCTCAGCCCCTACCATCCCCTCTCTCCCTCCCTCCTCCCTCGGCCCCTACCATCCCCTCTCTCCCTCCTATCTCAGCCCCTACCATCCCCTCTCACCCTCCTACCTCAGCCCCTACCATCCGCTCTCTCCCTCCGTCCTGCCTCAGCCCCTACCATCCCCTCTCTCCCTCCCGCCTGCCTCAGCCCCTACCATCCCCTCTCTCCCTCCTACCTCAGCCCCTACCATCACCTCTCTCCCTCCGTCCTGCCTCAGCCCCTACCATCCCCTCTCTCCCTCCGTCCTACCTCAGCCCCTACCATCCCCTCTCTCCCTCCTGCCTCAGCCCCTAACATCCCCTCTCTCACTCCGTCCTGCCTCAGCCCCTACCATCCCCTCTCTCACTCCGTCCTGCCTCAGCCCCTACCATCCCCCTCTCCCACCTACCTCAGCCCCTACCATCCCCTCTCTCCCTCCCTCCTAGCTCAGTCCCAACCATCCCCTCTCTCCCTCCTACTTCAGCCCCTACCAACCCCTCTCTCCCTCCTACCTCAGCCCCTACCATCTCCTCTCTCACTCCCTCCTGCCTCAGCCCATACCAACCCCTCTCTCTCTCCTACCTCAGCTCCTACCAACCCCTCTCTCCCTCCGACCTCAGCCCCTACCATCCCCTTCACCCTCCAACCTCAGCGCCTACCATCCCCTCTCTTCCTCCGTCCTGCCTCAGACCCTACCATCCCCTCTCTCCGTCCTACCTCAGCCCCTACCATCCCCTCTCTCCCTCGTACCTCAGCCCCTACCATCCCCTCTCTCGCTGCAAACTCAGCCCCTACCATCGCCTCTCTCCCTCCGTCCTGCCTCAGCCCCTACCATCCCCTCTCTCCCTCTGTCCTACCTCAGCCCCTACCATCCCCTCTCTCCCTCCTGCCTCAGCCCTTTCCATCCCCTCTCTTACTCCGTCCTTCCTCAGCCCCTACCATCCACTCTCTCCCTCCTACCTCAGCCCCTACCATCCCCTCTCTCCCTCCTACCTCAGCCCCTACCAACACCTCTCTCCCTCCTACCTCAGCCCCTACCATCCCCTCTCACCCTCCTACCTCAGCCCCTACCAGCCCCACTTCCCTCCCTCCTACCTCAGCCCCTACCATCCCCTCTCTCCCTCCCTCCTATCTCAGTCCCTACCATCCCCTCTCACCCTCCGTCCTGCCTCCGCCCCTACCATCCCCTCTCTCCCTCCTACCTCAGCCCCTACCATCCTCTCTCTCCCTCCGTCCTGCCTCAGCCCCTACCATCCCCTCTCTCCCTCCCTCCCGCCTCAGCCCCTACCATCCCCTCTCTCCCTCCATCCTGCCTCAGCCCCTACCATCCACACTCTCTCCTGCCTCAGCCCCTACCATCACCTCTCTCCCTCCTTCCTCAGCCCCTACCATCCCCTCTCTCCCTCCCTCCTACCTCAGCCCCTACCATCCCCTCTCTCCCTCCGTCCTGCCTCAGCCACTACCATGCCCTCTCTCCCTCCCTCCGACCTCAGCCCCTATCTCCCCCTCTCTCTCTCCTACCTCAGCCCCTACCATCCCCTCTCTCCTTCTGTCCTGCCTCAGCCACTACCATGCCCTCTCTCCCTCCCTCCTACCTCAGCCCCTACCAACCCCTCTCTCCCTCCTGCCTCAGCCCCTTCCATCCCCTCTCTCCCTCCCTCCTGCCTCAGGCCCTACAATCCCCTCTCTCCCTCTGTCCTACCTCAGCCCTTACCATCCCCTCTCTCCCTCCTACCTCAGCCCCTACCATCCTCTCTCTCCCTCCGTCCTGCCTCAGCCCCTACCATCCCCTCTCTCCCTCCCTCCTACCTCAGGCCCTACCATCCCCTCTCTCCCTCTGTCCTACCTCAGCCCCTACCATCCCCTCTCTCCCTCCTACCTCAGCCCCTACCATCCTCTCTCTCCCTCCGTCCTGCCTCAGCTCCTACCATCCCCTCTCTCCCTCCCTCCTGCCTCAGCCCCTACCATCCCCTCTCTCCCTCCGTCCTGCCTCAGCCCCTACCATCCCCTCTCACCCTCCCACCTGCCTCAGCCCCTACCATCCCCTCTCTCCCTCCGTCCTACCTCAGCCCCTACCATCCCCTCTCTGCGTCCTTCCTCAGCCCCTACCATCCCCTCTCTCCCTCCTACCTCAGCCTCTACCATCCCCTCTCTCCCTCCTACCTCAGCCCCTACCATCGCCTCACTCCCTCCGTCCTGCCTCAGCCCCTACCATCCCCTCTCTCCCTCCGTCCTACCTCAGCCCCTACCATCCCCTCTCTCCCTCCTGCCTCAGCCCCTACCATCCCCTCTCTCACTCTGTCCTGCCTCAGCCCCTACCATCCCCTCTCTCACTCCGTCCTGCCTCAGCCCCTACCATCCCCTCTCTCCCTTCTACCTCAGCCCCTACCATCCACTCTCTCCCTCCCTCCTACCTCAGCCCCTACCATTCCCTCACTCCCTCCTACTTCAGCCCCTACCAACCCCTCTGTCCCTCCTGCCTCAGCCCCTACCATCTACTCTCTCCCACCCTCCTACCTCAGCCCCTACCATCCCCTCTCACCCTCCTACCTCAGTCCCTACCATCCCCTCTCTCCCTCCGTCCTGCCTCAGCCCCTACCATCCCCTCTCTCCCTCCCTCCTGCCTCAGCCCCTTCCATCCCCTCTCTCCCTCCGTCCTACCTCAGCCCCTACCATCCCCTCTCTCCGTCCTACCTCAGCCCCTACCAACCCCTCTCTCCCTCCTACTTCAGCCCCTACCATCTCCTCTCTCCCTCCTAACTCAGCCCCTACCATTCCCTCTCTCCCTCCGTCCTGCCTCAGCCCCTAACATCCCCTCTCTCACTCCGTCCTGCCTCAGCCCCTACCATCCCCTCTAACACTCCGTCCTGCCTCAGCTCCTACCATCCCCTCTCTCCCTCCTACCTCAGCCCCTACCATCCCCTCTCTCCCTCCCTCTGACCTCAGCCCCTACCATCCCCTCTCTCCCTCCTTCTTCAGCCACTACAAACCCCTCTCTCCCTCCTAACTCAGCCCCTACCATCTCCTCTCACCCTCCTACCACAGCCCCTACCAGCCCCTCACTCCCTCCCTCCTACCTCAACCCCTTCCATCCCCTCTCTCCCTCCCGCCTATCTCAGCCCCTACCAGCCCGTCTCACCCTCCGTCCTGCCTCAGCCCCTACCATCCCCTCTCTCCCTCCTACCTCAGCCCCTACCATCCCCTCTCTCCCTCCGTCCTGCCTCAGCCCCTACCATCCTCTCTCTCCCTCCCTCCTGCCTCAGCCTCTACCATCCTCGCTCTCCCTCCAACCTGCCTCAGCCCCTACCATCCCCTCTCTCTCCTGCCTCAGCCCCTACCATCCCCTCTCTCCCTCCTACCTCAGCCCCCACCATCCCCTCTCTTCTTCCTTCCTCAGCCCCTACCATCCCCTCTCACCCTCCTACCTCAGCCCCTACCAGACCCTCTCTCCCTCCCTCCTACCTCAGCACCTACCATCCGCTCTCTCCTTCCCTCCTAGCTCAGCCCCTACTATCCCCTCTCTCCCTCAGTCCTGCCTCAGCCCCTACCATCCCCTCTCTCCCCCCTTCCTCAGCCCCTACCATCCCCTCTCTGCCTCCGTCCTACGTCAGCCCCTACCATCCCCTCTCTCCCTCCTGCCTCACCCCCTACCATCCACTCTTTCCCTCCTACCTCAGCCCCTACCATCCCCTCTCTCCCTCCCTTCTACCTCAGCCCCTACCATCCCCTCTCTCCCTCCGTCCTACCTCAGCCCCTACCATCCCGTCTCTCCCTCCTACCTCAGCCCCTACCATCCCCTCTCTCCCTCCCTCCTGCCTCAGCCCCTACCATCCTCTCTCTCTCTCCTACCTCAGCCACTACCAACCCCTCTCTCCCTCCTACCTCAGCCCCTGACATCCCCTCTCACCCTCCGACCTCAGCCCCTACCATTCGCTCTCTCTCTCCGCCCTGCCTCAGCCCCTACCATCACCTCTCACCCTCACACCTGCCTCAGCCCCTCCCATCCCCTCTCTCCCTCCGTCCTACCTCAGCCCCTACCATCCCCTCTCTCCCTCCTACCTCAGCCCCTACCATCCCCTCTCTCCCTCCTACCTCAGCCCCTACCATCGCCTCACTCCCTCCGTCCTGCCTCAGCCCCTACCATCCCCTCTCTCCCTTCGTCCTACCTCAGCCCCTACCATCCCCTCTCTCCCTCCTGCGTCAGCCCCTACCATCACCTCTCTCACTCCGTCCTGCCTCAGCCCCTACCATCCCCTCTCTCACTCCGTCCTGCCTCAGCCCCTACCATCCCCTCTCTCCCTCCTACCTCAGCCCCTACCATCCACTCTCTCCCTCCCTCCTACCTCAGCCTCTACCATTCCCTCTCACCCTCCTACCTCAGCCCCTACCAGCACCACTCCTCCTCCCTCCTACCTCAGCCCCTACCATCCCCTCTCTCTCTCCTACCTCAGCCCCTACCAACCCCTCTCTCCCTCCGACCTCAGCCCCTAACATCCCCTCGCACCCTCCAACCTCAGCCCCTACCATCCCCTCTCTTCCTCCGTCCTGCCTCAGACCCTACCATCCCCTATCTCCCTCCCTCCTGCCTCAGCCCCTACAATCCCCTCTCTCCCTCCGTCCTACCTCAGCCCCTACCATCCCCTCTCTCCCTCCTACCTCAGCCCCTACCATCCACTCTCTCCCTCCCTCCTACCTCAGCCCCTACCATTCCCTCTCACCCTCCTACCTCAGCCCCTACCAGCACCACTCCTCCTCCCTCCTACCTCAGCCCCTACCATCCCCTCTCTCTCTCCTACCTCAGCCCCTACCAACCCCTCTCTCCCTCCGACCTCAGCCCCTACCATCCCCTCTCACCCTCCAACCTCAGCCCCTACCATCCCCTCTCTTCCTCCGTCCTGCCTCAGACCCTACCATCCCCTATCTCCCTCCCTCCTACCTCAGCCCCTACCATCCACTCTCTCCCTCCCTCCTACCTCAGCCCCTACCATTCCCTCTCACCCTCCTACCTCAGCCCCTACCAGCACCACTCCTCCTCCCTCCTGCCTCAGCCCATACCAACCCCTCTCTCTCTCCTACCTCAGCCCCTACCAACCCCTCTCTCCCTCCGACCTCAGCCCCTACCATCCCCTCTCACCCTCCAACCTCAGCCCCTACCATCCCCTCTCTTCCTCCGTCCTGCCTCAGACCCTACCATCCCCTATCTTCCTCCCTCCTGCCTCAGCCCCTACCATCCCCTCTCTCCCTCCGTCCTACCTCAGCCCCTACCATCCCCTCTCTCCGTCCTTCCTCAGCCACTACCATCCCCTCTCTCCCTCCTACCTCAGCCCCTACCATCCCCTCTCTCGCTCCAAACTCAGCCCCTACCATCGCCTCTCTCCCTCCGTCCTGCCTCAGCCCCTACCATCCCATCTCTCCCTCTGTCCTACCTCAGCCCCTACCATCCCCTCTCTCCCTCCTGCCTCAGCCCTTTCCATCCCCTCTCTTACTCCATCCTTCCTCAGCCCCTACCATCCCCTCTCTCCCTCCTACCTCAGCCCCTACCATCTCCTCTCTCCCTCCTACCTCAGCCCCTACCAACTCCTTCTTCCCTCCTACCTCAGCCCCTACCATCCCCTCTCACCCTCCTACCTCAGTCCCTACCAGCCCCACTTCCCTCCCTCCTACCTCAGCCCCTACCATCCCCTCTCTCCCTCCCTCCTATCTCAGTCCCTACCATCCCCTCTGTCCCTCCGTCCAGCCTCAGCCCCTACCATCCCCTCTCTCCCTCCTACCTCAGCCCCTACCATCCTCTCTCTCCCTCCGTCCTGCCTCAGCCCCTACCATCCCCTCTCTCCCTCCCTCCCGCCTCAGCCCCTACCATCCCCTCTCTCCCTCCATCCTGCCTCAGCCCCTACCATCCCCTCTCTCTCCTGCCTCAGCCCCTACCATCACCTCTCTCCCTCCTTCCTCAGCCCCTACCATCCCCTCTCTCCCTCCCTCCTACCTCAGCCCCTACCATCCCCTCTCGCCCTCCGTCCTGCCTCAGCCACTACCATGCCCTCTCTCCCTCCCTCCGACCTCAGCCCCTATCTTCCCCTCTCTCTCTCCTACCTCAGCCCCTACCATCCCCTCTCTCCCTCTGTCCTGCCTCAGCCACTACCATGCCCTCTCTCCCTCCCTCCTACCTCAGCCCCTACCAACCCCTCTCTCCCTCCTGCCTCAGCCCCTACCATCCCCTCTCTCCCTCCCTCCTGCCTCAGGCCCTACAATCCCCTCTCTCCCTCTGTCCTACCTCAGCCCTTACCATCCCCTCTCTCCCTCCTACCTCAGCCCCTACCATCCTCTCTCTCCCTCCGTCCTGCCTCAGCCCCTACCATCCCCTCTCTCCCTCCCTCCTACCTCAGGCCCTACCATCCCCTCTCTCCCTCTGTCCTACCTCAGCCCCTACCATCCCCTCTGTCCCTCCTACCTCAGCCCCTACCATCCTCTCTCTCCCTCCGTCCTGCCTCAGCTCCTACCACCGTTCTCTCCCTCCCTCCTGCCTCAGCCCCTGCCATCCCCTCTCTCCCTCCATCCTGCCTCAGCCCCTACCATCCCCTCTCTCTCCTGCCTCAGCCCCTACCATCACCTCTCTCCCTCCTACCTCAGCCCCTACCATCCCCTCTCTCCCTCCGTCCTGCCTCAGCCACTACCATGCCCTCTCTCCCTCCCTCCTACCTCAGCCCCTACCATCCCCTCTCTCTCTCCTACCTCAGCCCCTACCATCCCCTCTCTCCCTCCGTCCTGCCTCAGCCACTACCATGCCCTCTCTCCCTCCCTCCTACCTCAGCCCGTACCACCCCCTCTCTCCCTCGTTCCTCAGCCCCTACCATCCCCTCTCACCCTCCTACCTCAGCCCCTACCATCCCCTCTCTCCCTCCGTCCTGCCTCAGCCCCTACCATCCCCTCTCTCCCTCCCTCATGCCTCAGGCCCTATCATCCCCTCTCTCCGTCCTACCTCAGCCCCTACCATCCACTCTTTCCCTCCTACCTCAGCCCCTACCATCCCCTCTCTCCCTCCCTTCTACCTCAGCCCCTACCATCCCCTCTCTCCCTCCGTCCTACCTCAGCCCCTACCATCCCGTCTCTCCCTCCTACCTCAGCCCCTACCATCCCCTCTCTCCCTCCCTCCTGCCTCAGCCCCTACCATCCTCTCTCTCTCTCCTACCTCAGCCACTACCAACCCCTCTCTCCCTCCTACCTCAGCCCCTGACATCCCCTCTCACCCTCCGACCTCAGCCCCTACCATTCGCTCTCTCTCTCCGCCCTGCCTCAGCCCCTACCATCACCTCTCACCCTCACACCTGCCTCAGCCCCTACCATCCCCTCTCTCCCTCCGTCCTACCTCAGCCCCTACCATCCCCTCTCTCCCTCCTACCTCAGCCCCTACCATCCCCTCTCTCCCTCCTACCTCAGCCCCTACCATCGCCTCACTCCCTCCGTCCTGCCTCAGCCCCTACCATCCCCTCTCTCCCTTCGTCCTACCTCAGCCCCTACCATCCCCTCTCTCCCTCCTGCGTCAGCCCCTACCATCACCTCTCTCACTCCGTCCTGCCTCAGCCCCTACCATCCCCTCTCTCACTCCGTCCTGCCTCAGCCCCTACCATCCCCTCTCTCCCTCCTACCTCAGCCCCTACCATCCACTCTCTCCCTCCCTCCTACCTCAGCCTCTACCATTCCCTCTCACCCTCCTACCTCAGCCCCTACCAGCACCACTCCTCCTCCCTCCTACCTCAGCCCCTACCATCCCCTCTCTCTCTCCTACCTCAGCCCCTACCAACCCCTCTCTCCCTCCGACCTCAGCCCCTAACATCCCCTCGCACCCTCCAACCTCAGCCCCTACCATCCCCTCTCTTCCTCCGTCCTGCCTCAGACCCTACCATCCCCTATCTCCCTCCCTCCTGCCTCAGCCCCTACAATCCCCTCTCTCCCTCCGTCCTACCTCAGCCCCTACCATCCCCTCTCTCCCTCCTACCTCAGCCCCTACCATCCACTCTCTCCCTCCCTCCTACCTCAGCCCCTACCATTCCCTCTCACCCTCCTACCTCAGCCCCTACCAGCACCACTCCTCCTCCCTCCTACCTCAGCCCCTACCATCCCCTCTCTCTCTCCTACCTCAGCCCCTACCAACCCCTCTCTCCCTCCGACCTCAGCCCCTACCATCCCCTCTCACCCTCCAACCTCAGCCCCTACCATCCCCTCTCTTCCTCCGTCCTGCCTCAGACCCCTACCATCCCCTATCTCCCTCCCTCCTACCTCAGCCCCTACCATCCACTCTCTCCCTCCCTCCTACCTCAGCCCCTACCATTCCCTCTCACCCTCCTACCTCAGCCCCTACCAGCACCACTCCTCCTCCCTCCTGCCTCAGCCCATACCAACCCCTCTCTCTCTCCTACCTCAGCCCCTACCAACCCCTCTCTCCCTCCGACCTCAGCCCCTACCATCCCCTCTCACCCTCCAACCTCAGCCCCTACCATCCCCTCTCTTCCTCCGTCCTGCCTCAGACCCTACCATCCCCTATCTTCCTCCCTCCTGCCTCAGCCCCTACCATCCCCTCTCTCCCTCCGTCCTACCTCAGCCCCTACCATCCCCTCTCTCCGTCTTTCCTCAGCCACTACCATCCCCTCTCTCCCTCCTACCTCAGCCCCTACCATCCCCTCTCTCGCTCCAAACTCAGCCCCTACCATCGCCTCTCTCCCTCCGTCCTGCCTCAGCCCCTACCATCCCATCTCTCCCTCTGTCCTACCTCAGCCCCTACCATCCCCTCTCTCCCTCCTGCCTCAGCCCTTTCCATCCCCTCTCTTACTCCATCCTTCCTCAGCCCCTACCATCCCCTCTCTCCCTCCTACCTCAGCCCCTACCATCCCCTCTCTCCCTCCTACCTCAGCCCCTACCAACTCCTTCTTCCCTCCTACCTCAGCCCCTACCATCCCCTCTCACCCTCCTACCTCAGTCCCTACCAGCCCCACTTCCCTCCCTCCTACCTCAGCCCCTACCATCCCCTCTCTCCCTCCCTCCTATCTCAGTCCCTACCATCCCCTCTGTCCCTCCGTCCAGCCTCAGCCCCTACCATCCCCTCTCTCCCTCCTACCTCAGCCCCTACCATCCTCTCTCTCCCTCCGTCCTGCCTCAGCCCCTACCATCCCCTCTCTCCCTCCCTCCCGCCTCAGCCCCTACCATCCGCTCTCTCCCTCCATCCTGCCTCAGCCCCTACCATCCCCTCTCTCTCCTGCCTCAGCCCCTACCATCACCTCTCTCCCTCCTTCCTCAGCCCCTACCATCCCCTCTCTCCCTCCCTCCTACCTCAGCCCCTACCATCCCCTCTCGCCCTCCGTCCTGCCTCAGCCACTACCATGCCCTCTCTCCCTCCCTCCGACCTCAGCCCCTATCTTCCCCTCTCTCTCTCCTACCTCAGCCCCTACCATCCCCTCTCTCCCTCTGTCGTGCCTCAGCCACTACCATGCCCTCTCTCCCTCCCTCCTACCTCAGCCCCTACCAACCCCTCTCTCCCTCCTGCCTCAGCCCCTACCATCCCCTCTCTGCCTCCCTCCTGCCTCAGGCCCTACAATCCCCTCTCTCCCTCTGTCCTACCTCAGCCCTTACCATCCCCTCTCTCCCTCCTACCTCAGCCCCTACCATCCTCTCTCTCCCTCCGTCCTGCCTCAGCCCCTACCATCCCCTCTCTCCCTCCCTCCTACCTCAGGCCCTACCATCCCCTCTCTCCCTCTGTCCTACCTCAGCCCCTACCATCCCCTCTGTCCCTCCTACCTCAGCCCCTACCATCCTCTCTCTCCCTCCGTCCTGCCTCAGCTCCTACCACCGTTCTCTCCCTCCCTCCTGCCTCAGCCCCTGCCATCCCCTCTCTCCCTCCATCCTGCCTCAGCCCCTACCATCCCCTATCTCTCCTGCCTCAGCCCCTACCATCACCTCTCTCCCTCCTACCTCAGCCCCTACCATCCCCTCTCTCCCTCCGTCCTGCCTCAGCCACTACCATGCCCTCTCTCCCTCCCTCCTACCTCAGCCCCTACCATCCCCTCTCTCTCTCCTACCTCAGCCCCTACCATCCCCTCTCTCCCTCCGTCCTGCCTCAGCCACTACCATGCCCTCTCTCCCTCCCTCCTACCTCAGCCCGTACCACCCCCTCTCTCCCTCGTTCCTCAGCCCCTACCATCCCCTCTCACCCTCCTACCTCAGCCCCTACCATCCCGTCTCTCCCTCCGTCCTGCCTCAGCCCCTACCATCCCCTCTCTCCCTCCCTCATGCCTCAGGCCCTATCATCCCCTCTCTCCGTCCTACCTCAGCCCCTACCATCCCTCTCTCCCTCCTACCTCAGCCCCTACCATCCCCTCTCTCACTCCTACATCAGCCCCTACCATCCCCTCTCTCCCTCCTACCTCAGCCCCTACCATCGACTCTCTCCCTCCGTCCTGCCTCAGACCCTACCATCCCCTCTCTCCCTCCGTCCTACCTCAGCCCCTACCATCCCCTCTCTCCCTCCTGCCTCAGCCCCTACCATCCCCTCTCTCACTCCGTCCTGCCTCAGCCCCTACCATCCCCTCTCTCCCTCCAACCTCAGCCCCTACCATCCCCTCTCTCCCTCCCTCCGACCTCAGCCCCTACCATCCCCTCTCTCCCTCCGACTGCAGCCCCTTCCATCCCCTCTCTCCCTCCTACCTCAGCCCCTACCATCCCCTCTCACCCTCCTACCTGAGCCCCTACCAGCCCCACTCTCCCTCCCTCCTACCTCAGCCCCTACCATCCCCTCTCTCCCTCCCTCCTATCTCAGTCCCTAACATGCCCTCTCTCCCTCCGTCCTGCCTCAGCCCCTACCATCCCCTCTCTCCCTCCTACCTCAGCCGCTACCATCCTCTCTTCACTCCGTCCTGCCTCAGCCCCTACCATCCCCTCTCTCCCTCCCTCCTGCCTCAGCCCCTACCATCCCCTCTCTCCCTCCGTCCTGCCTCAGCCACTACCATGCCCTCTCTCCCTCCCTCCTACTTCAGCCCGTACCACCCCCTCTCTCCCTCGTTCCTCAGCCCCTACCATCCCCTCTCACCCTCCTACCTCAGCCCCTACCATCCCCTCTCTCCCTCCGTCCTGCCTCAGCCCCTACCATCCCCTCTCTCCCTCCCTCATGCCTCAGGCCCTATCATCCCCTCTCTCCGTCCTACCTCAGCCCCTACCATCCCCTCTCACCCTCCTACCTCAGCCCCTACCATCCCCTCTCTCACTCCTACATCAGCCCCTACCATCCCCTCTCTCCCTCCTACCTCAGCCCCAACCATCGACTCTCTCCCTCCGTCCTGCCTCAGACCCTACCATCCCCTCTCTCCCTCCATCCTACCTCAGCCCCTACCATCCCCTCTCTCCCTCCTGCCTCAGCCCCTACCATCCCCTCTCTCACTCCGTCCTGCCTCAGCCCCTACCATCCCCTCTCTCCCTCCGACTGCAGCCCCTTCCATCCCCTCTCTCCCTCCTACCTCTGCCCCTACCATCCCCTCTCACCCTCCTACCTCAGCCCCTACCAGCCCCACTCTCCCTCCCTCCTACCTCAGCCCCTACCATCCCCTCTCTCCCTCCCTCCTATCTCAGTCCCTAACATCACCTCTCTCCCTCCGTCCTGCCTCAGCCCCTACCATCCCCTCTCTCCCTCCTACCTCAGCCGCTACCATCCTCTCTTCACTCCGTCCTGCCTCAGCCCCTACCATCCCCTCTCTCCCTCCCTCCTGCCTCAGCCCCTACCATCCCCTCTCTCCCTCCATCCTGCCTCAGCCCCAACCATCTCCTCTCTCTCCTGCCTCAGCCCCTACCATCCCCTCTCTCCCACCTACCTCAGCCCCTACCATCCCCTCTCTCCCTCCCTCCTACCTCAGTCCCTACCATCCCCTCTCTCCCTCCATCCTGCCTCAACCCCTACCATGCCCTCTCCCCTCCCTCCTACCTCAGCCCCTACCAACCCCTCTCTCCCTCCTTCATCAGCCCCTACCATCCCCTCTCTCACTCCGTCCTGCCTCAGCCCCTACCATCCCCTCTCTCACTCCATCCTGCCTCAGCCCCTACCATACCAAGTCTCCCTCCTACCTCAGGCCCTACCATCCCCTCTCTCCCTCCCTCCTACCTCAGCCCCTACCATCCCCTCTCTCCCTCCTAACTCAGCCCCTCCCATCCCCTCTCTCCCTCCTGCCTCAGCCCCTACCATCCCCTCTCTACTCCCTCCTGCCTCAGCCCCTACCATCCCCTCTCTCCCTCCGTCCTATCTCAGCCCCTACCATCCCCTCTCTCCGTCCTACCTCAGCCCTTACCATCCCCTCTCTCCCTCCTACCTCAGCCCCTACCATCCCCTCTCTGGCTCCAAACTCAGCCCCTACCATCGCCTCTCTCCTTCCGTCCTGCCTCAGCCCCTACCATCCCCTCTCTCCCTCTGTCCTACCTCAGCCCCTACCATCCCCTCTCTCACTCCGACCTTCCTCAGCCCCTACCATCCCCTCTCTCCCTCCTAAATCAGCCCCTACCTTCCCCTCTCTCCCTCCTACCTCAGCCCCTACCAACTCCTCTCTCCCTCCTACCTCAGCCCCTACCGTCCCCTCTCACCCTCCTACTTCAGCCCCTACCAGCCCCACTCTCCCTCCCTCCTACCTCAGCCCCTACCATCCCCTCTCTCCCTCCCTCCTATCTCAGTCCCTACCATCCCCTCTCTCCCTCCGTCCTGCCTCAGCCCCTACCATCCCCTCTCTCCCTCCTACCTCAGGCCCTACCACCCTCTCTCTCCCTCCATCCTGCCTCAGCCCCTACCATCCCCTCTCTCCCTCCCTCCTGCCTCAGCCCCAACCATCCCCTCTCTCCCTCCATCCTGCCTCAGCCCCTACCATCCCCTCTCTCTCCTGCCTCAGCCCCTACCATCACCTCTCTCCCTCCTACCTCAGCCCCTACCATCCCCTCTCTCCCTCCCTCCTACCTGAGCCCCTACCGTCCCCTCTCTCCCTCCGTCCTGCCTCAGCCACTACCATGCACTCTCTCCCTCCCTCCTACCTCAGCCCCTACCATCCCCTCTCTCTCTCCTACCTCAGCCCCTACCATCCCCTCTCTCCCTCCGTCCTGCCTCAGCCACTACCATGCCCTCTCTCCCTCCCTCCTACCTCAGCCCCTACCAACCCCTCTTTCCCTCCTGCCTCAGCCCCTACCATCCCCTCTCTCCCTCCCTCCTGCCTCAGGCCCTACCATCCCCTCTCTCCCTCTGTCCTACCTCAGCCCCTACCATCCCCTCTCTCCCTCCTACCTCAGCCCCTACCATCCTCTCTCTCCCTCTGTCCTGCCTCAGCCCCTACCATCCCCTCTCTCCCTCCCTCCTGCCTCAGGCCCTACCATCCCCTCTCTCCCTCTGTCCTACCTCAGCCCCTACCATCCCCTCTCTCCCTCCTACCTCAGCCCCTACCATCCTCTCTCTCCCTCCGTCCTGCCTCAGCTCCTACCATCCCCTCTCTCCCTCCCTCCTGCCTCAGCCCCTACCATCCCCTCTCTCCCTCCATCCTGCCTCAGCCCCTACCATCACCTCTCTCCCTCCTACCTCAGCCCCTACCATCCCCTCTCTCCCTCTGTCCTGCCTCAGCCACTACCATGCCCTCTCTCCCTCCCTCCTACCTCAGCCCCTACCATCCCCTCTCTCTCTCCTACCTCAGCCCCTACCATCCCCTCTCTCCCTCCGTCCTGCCTCAGCCACTACCATGCCCTCTCTCCCACCCTCCTACCTCAGCCCCTAACAACCCCTCTCTCCCTCCTACCTCAGCCCCTACCATCCCCTCTGACTCTCCTACCTCAGCCCCTACCATCCCCTCTCTCCCTCCGTCCTGCCTCAGCCCCTACCATCCCCTCTCTCCCTCCCTCCTATCTCAGTCCCTACGATCCCCTCTCTCCCTCCGTCCTCCCTCAGCCCCTACCATCCCCTCTCTCCCTCCTACCTCAGCCCCTACCATCGCCACTCTCCCTCCGTCCTGCCTCAGCCCCAACCATCCCCTCTCTCTCTCCTACCTCAGCCCCTACCAACCCCTCTCTCCCTCTGACCTCAGCCCCTACCATCCCCTCTCACCCTCCTCCCTCAGCCCCTACCATCCCCTCTCTTCCTCCGTCCTGCCTCAGACCCTACCATCCCCTCGCTCCCTCCGTCCTACCTCAGCCCCTACCATCCCCTCTCTCCGTCCTACCTCAGCCCCTACAATCCCCTCTCTCCCTCCTACCTCAGCCCCTACCATCCCCTCTCTCGCTCCAAACTCAGCCCCTACCATCGCCTCTCTCCCTCCGTCCTACCTCAGCCCCTACCATCCCCTCTCTCCCTCTGTCCTACCTCAGCCCCTACCATCCCCTCTCTCCCTCCTGCCTCAGCCCCTACCCTCCCCTCTCTTACTCCGTCCTTCCTCAGCCCCTACCATCCCCTCTCTCCCTCCTAACTCAGCCCCTACCATCCCCTCTCTCCCTCCTACCTCAGCCCCTACCAACTCCTCTCTCCCTCCTACCTCAGCCCCTACCATCCCCTCTCACCCTCCTACCTCAGCCCCTACCAGCCCCACTCTCCCTCCCTCCTACCTCAGCCCCTACCATCCCCTCTCTCCCTCCCTACTATCTCAGTCCCTACCATCCCCTCTCTCCCTCCGTCCTCCCTCAGCCCCTACCATCCCCTCTCTCCCTCCTACCTCAGCCCCTACCAACCTCTCTCTCCCTCCGTCCTGCCTCAGCCCCTACCATCCCCTCTCTCCCTCCCTCCTGCCTCAGCCCCTACCATCCCCTCTCTCACTCCATCCTGCCTCAGCCCCTACCATCCCCTCTCTCTCCTGCCTCAGCCCCTACCATCACCTCTCTCCCTCCTACCTCAGCCCCTACCATCCCCTCTCTCCCTCCCTCCTACCTCAGCCCCTACCATCCCCTCTCTCCCTCCGTCCTGCCTCAGCCACTATCATGCCCTCTCTCCCTCCCTCCTACCTCAGCCCCTACCATCCCCTCTCTCTCTCCTACCTCAGCCCCTACCATCCCCTCTCTCCCTCTGTCCTGCCTCAGCCACTACCATGCCCTCTCTCCCTCCCTCCTACCTCAGCCCCTACCAACCCCTCTCTCCCTCCTGCCTCAGCCCCTACCATCCCCTCTCTACCTTCCTCCTGCCTCAGGCCCTACCATCCCCTCTCTCCCTCTGTCCTACCTCAGCCCCTACCATCCCCTCTCTCCCTCCTACCTCAGCCCCTACCAACCTCTCTCTCCCTCCGTCCTGCCTCAGCCCCTACCATCCCCTCTCTCCCTCCCTCCTACCTCAGGCCCTACCATCCCCTCTCTCCCTCTGTCCTACCTCAGCCCCTACCATCCCCTCTCTCCCTCCTACCTCAGCCCCTACCATCCTCTCTCTCCCTCTGTCCTGCCTCAGCTCCTACCATCCCCTCTCTCCCTCCCTCCTGCCTCAGCCCCTACCATCCCCTCTCTCCCTCCATCCTGCCTCAGCCCCTACCATCCCCTCTCTCTCCTGCCTCAGACCCTACCATCACCTCTCTCCCTCCTACCTCAGCCCCTACCATCCACTCTCTCCCTCCGTCCTGCCTCAGCCACTACCATGCCCTCTCTCCCTCCCTCCTACCTCAGCCCCTACCATCCCCTCTCTCTCTCCTACCTCAGCCCCTACCATCCCCTCACTCCCTCCGTCCTGCCTCAGCCACTACCATGCCCTCTCTCCCTCCCTCCTACCTCAGTCCCTACCAACCCCTCTCTCCCTCCTACCTCAGCCCCTACCATCCCCTCTCTCCCTCCGTCCTGCCTCAGCCCCTACCATCCCATCTCTCCCTCCCTCCTGCCTCAGGCCCTACCATCCCCTCTCTCCCTCTGTCCTACCTCAGCCCCTACCATCCCCTCTCTCCGTCCTACCTCAGCCCCTACCATCCCCTCTCTCCCTCCTACCTCAGCCCCTACCATCCCCTCTCTCCCTCCTACCTCAGCCCCTACCATCCCCTCTCTCCCTCCTACCTCAGCCCCTACCATCGCCTCTCTCCTCTGTCCTGCCTCAGACCCTACCATCCCCTCTCTCCCGCCGTCCTACCACAGCCCCTACCCTCCCCTCTCTCCCTCCTGCCTCAGCACCTACCATCCCCTCTCTCACTCCGTCCTGCCTCAGCCCCTACCATCCCCTCTCTCACTCCGTCCTGCCTCAGCCCCTACCATCCCCCTCTCCCTCCTATCTCAGCCCCTACCATCCCCTCTCTCCGTCCCTCCTACCTCAGCCCCTACCATCCCCTCTCTCCCTCCTACTTCAGCCCCGACCAACCCCTCTCTCCCTCCTACTTCAGCCCCTACCATCTCCTCTCTCCCTCCCTCCTGCCTCAGCCCCACCCAACCCCTCTCTCTCTCCTACCTCAGCCCCTACCAACCCATCTCTCCCTCCTACCTCAGCCTTTTACCATCCTCTCTCACCCTCCTACCTCAGCCACTTCCATCCCCTCTCTTCCTCCGTCCTGCCTCAGCCCCTACCATCCCCTATCTCCCTCCCTCCTGCCTCAGCCCCTACCATCCCCTCTCTCCCTCCGTCCTACCTCAGCCCTTACCATCCCCTCTCTCCGTCCTACCTCAGCCCCTACCATCCCCTCTCTCCCTCCTACCTCAGCCACTACCATCCACTCTCTCCCTCCTAACGCAGCCCCTACCATCGCCTCTCTCCCTCCGTCCTGCCTCAGCCCCTACCATCCCCTCTCTCCCTCTGTCCTACCTCAGCCCCTACCATCCCCTCTCATCCTCCTGCCTCAGCCCCTACCATCCCCTGTCTCACTCCGTCCTGCCTCAGGCCCTACCATCCCCTCTCTCACTCCGTTCTGCCTCAGCCCCTACCATCCCCTCTCTCCCTCCTACCTCAGCCCCTACCATCCCCTCTCTCCCTCCCTCCGACCTCAGCCCCTACCATCCCCTCTCTCCCTCCGACCTCAGCCCCTTCCATCTCCTCTCTCCCTCCTACCTCAGCCACTACCATCCCCTCTCACCCTCCTACCTCAGCCCCTACCAGCCCCACTCTCCCTCCCTCCTACCTCAGCCCCTACCATCCCCTCTCTCCCTCCCTCCTATCTCAGTCCCGACGATCCCCTCTCTCCCTCCGTCCTGCCTCAGCCCCTACCATCCCCTCTCTCCCTCCCTCCTGCCTCAGCCCCTACCATCCCCTCTCTCCCTCCATCCTGCCTCATCCCCTACCATCCCCTCTCTCTCCTGCCTCAGCCCCTACCATCCCCTCTCTCCCTCCTACCTCAGCCCCTACCATCCCCTCTCTCCCTCCCTCCTACCTCAGTCCCTACCATCCCCTCTCTCCCTCCGTCCAGCCTCAGCCGCTACCATGCCCTCTCGCCCTCCCTCCTACCTCAGCCCCTACCAACCCCTCTCTCCCTCCTTCATCAGCCCGTACCATCCTCTCTCTCGCTCCGTCCTGCCTCAGCCCCTACCATCCCCTCTCTCACTCCATCCTGCCTCAGCCCCTACCATCCCAACTCTCCCTCCTCCCTCAGCCCCTACCATCCCCTCTCTCCCTCCCTCCTTCCTCAGCCCCTACCATCCCCTCTCTCCCTCCTGCCTCAGCCCCTACCATCCCCTCTCTACTCCCTCCTGCCTCAGCCCCTACCATCCCCTCTCTCCCTGCGTCCTACCTCAGCCCCTACCATCCCCTCTCTCCGTCCTACCTCAGCCCCTACCATCCCCTCTCTCCCTCCTACCTCAGCCCCTACCATCCCCTCTCTCGCTCCAAACTCAGCCCCTACCATCGCCTCTCTCCCTCCGTCCTGCCTCAGCCCCTACCATCCCCTCTCTCGCTCCTAACTCAGCCCCTACCATCCCCTGTCTCACTCCGTCCTGCCTCAGGCCCTACCATCCCCTCTCTCACTCCGTCCTGCCTCAGCCCCTACCATCCCCTCTCTCCCTCCTACCTCAGCCCCTACCATCCCCTCTCTCCCTCCCTCCGACCTCAGCCCCTACCATCCCCTCTCTCCCTCCGACCTCCGCCCCTACCATCCCCTGTCTCCCTCCTACCTCAGCCCCTACCATCCTCTCTCTCCCTCCGTCCTGCCTCAGCCCCTACCATCCCCTCTCTCCCTCCCTCCTGCCTCAGCCCCTACCATCCCCTCTCTCCCTGCATCCTGCCTCAGCCCCGACCATCCCCTCTCTCTCCTGCCTCAGCCCCTACCATCACCTCTCTCCCTCCTACCTCAGCCCCTACCATCCCCTCTCTCCCTCCCTCCTACCTCAGCCCCTACCATCCCCTCTCTCCCTCCTTCCTCAGCCCCTACCATCCCCTCTCTCCCTCCTGCCTCAGCCCCTACCATCCCCTCTCTCCCTCCCTCCTGCCTCAGCCCCTACCATCCCCTCTCTCCCTCCTACCTCAGCTCCTACCATTTAGTCTCTGCCTCCGTCCTACGTCAGCCCCTACCATCCCCTCTCTCCCTCCTGCCTCACCCCCTACCATCCACTCTTTCCCTCCTACCTCAGCCCCTACCAACCCCTCTCTCCCTCCTACCTCAGCCCCTACCATCCCCTCTCTCCCACCCTCCTGCCTCAGGCCCTACCATCCCTTCTCTCCCTCTGTCCTACCTCAGCCCCTACCATCCCCTCTCTCCCTCCTACCTCAGCCCCTACCATCCTCTCTCTCCCTCCGTCCTGCCTCAGCCCCGACCATCCCCTCTCTCCCTCCCTCCTACCTCAGGCCCTAACATCCCCTCTCTCCCTCTGTCCTACCTCAGCCCCTACCATCCCCTCTCTCCCTCCTATCTCAGCCCCTACCATCCTCTCTCTCCCTCCGTCCTGCCTCAGCCCCTACCATCCCCTCTCTCCCTCCCTCCTGCCTCAGCCACTACCATGCCCTCTCTCCCTCCCTCCTACCTCAGTCCCTACCAACCCCTCTCTCCCTCCTTCCTCAGCCCCTACCATTCCCTCTCACCCTCCTACCTCAGCCCCTACCATCCCCTCTCTCCCTCCGTCCTGCCTCAGCCCCTACCATCCCATCTCTCCCTCCCTCCTGCCTCAGGCCCTACCATCCCCTCTCTCCCTCTGTCCTACCTCAGCCCCTACCATCCCCTCTCTCCGTCCTACCTCAGCCCCTACCATCCCCTCTCTCCCTCCTACCTCAGCCCCTACCATCCCCTCTCTCCCTCCTACCTCAGCCCCTACCATCCCCTCTCTCCCTCCTACCTCAGCCCCTACCATCGCCTCTCTCCTCTGTCCTGCCTCAGACCCTACCATCCCCTCTCTCCCGCCGTCCTACCACAGCCCCTACCCTCCCCTCTCTCCCTCCTGCCTCAGCACCTACCATCCCCTCTCTCACTCCGTCCTGCCTCAGCCCCTACCATCCCCTCTCTCACTCCGTCCTGCCTCAGCCCCTACCATCCCCCTCTCCCTCCTATCTCAGCCCCTACCATCCCCTCTCTCCGTCCCTCCTACCTCAGCCCCTACCATCCCCTCTCTCCCTCCTACTTCAGCCCCGACCAACCCCTCTCTCCCTCCTACCTCAGCCCCTACCATCTCGTCTCTCCCTCCCTCCTGCCTCAGCCCCACCCAACCCCTCTCTCTCTCCTACCTCAGCCCCTACCAACCCCTCTCTCCCTCCTACCTCAGCCTTTTACCATCCTCTCTCACCCTCCTACCTCAGCCACTTCCATCCCCTCTCCTCCTCCGTCCTGCCTCAGCCCCTACCATCCCCTATCTCCCTCCCTCCTGCCTCAGCCCCTACCATCCCCTCTCTCCCTCCGTCCTACCTCAGCCCTTACCATCCCCTCTCTCCGTCCTACCTCAGCCCCTACCATCCCCTCTCTCCCTCCTACCTCAGCCACTACCATCCACTCTCTCCCTCCTAACGCAGCCCCTACCATCGCCTCTCTCCCTCCGTCCTGCCTCAGCCCCTACCATCCCCTCTCTCCCTCTGTCCTACCTCAGCCCCTACCATCCCCTCTCATCCTCCTGCCTCAGCCCCTACCATCCCCTGTCTCACTCCGTCCTGCCTCAGGCCCTACCATCCCCTCTCTCACTCCGTTCTGCCTCAGCCCCTACCATCCCCTCTCTCCCTCCTACCTCAGCCCCTACCATCCCCTCTCTCCCTCCCTCCGACCTCAGCCCCTACCATCCCCTCTCTCCCTCCGACCTCAGCCCCTTCCATCTCCTCTCTCCCTCCTACCTCAGCCACTACCATCCCCTCTCACCCTCCTACCTCAGCCCCTACCAGCCCCACTCTCCCTCCCTCCTACCTCAGCCCCTACCATCCCCTCTCTCCCTCCCTCCTATCTCAGTCCCGACGATCCCCTCTCTCCCTCCGTCCTGCCTCAGCCCCTACCATCCCCTCTCTCCCTCCCTCCTGCCTCAGCCCCTACCATCCCCTCTCTCTCTCCATCCTGCCTCATCACCTACCATCCCCTCTCTCTCCTGCCTCAGCCCCTACCATCCCCTCTCTCCCTCCTACCTCAGCCCCTACCATCCCCTCTCTCCCTCCCTCCTACCTCAGTCCCTACCATCCCCTCTCTCCCTCCGTCCAGCCTCAGCCGCTCCCATGCCCTCTCGCCCTCCCTCCTACCTCAGCCCCTACCAACCCCTCTCTCCCTCCTTCATCAGCCCGTACCATCCTCTCTCTCACTCCGTCCTGCCTCAGCCCCTACCATCCCCTCTCTCACTCCATCCTGCCTCAGCCCCTACCATCCCAACTCTCCCTCCTCCCTCAGCCCCTACCATCCCCTCTCTCCCTCCCTCCTACCTCAGCCCCTACCATCCCCTCTCTCCCTCCTACCTCAGCCCCTACCATCCCCTCTCTCCCTCCTGCCTCGGCCCCTACCATCCCCTCTCTACTCCCTCCTGCCTCAGCCCCTACCATCCCCTCTCTCCCTGCGTCCTACCTCAGCCCCTACCATCCCCTCTCTCCGTCCTACCTCAGCCCCTACCATCCCCTCTCTCCCTCCTACCTCAGCCCCTACCATCCCCTCTCTCGCTCCAAACTCAGCCCCTACCATCGCCTCTCTCCCTCCGTCCTGCCTCAGCCCCTACCATCCCCTCTCTCGCTCCTAACTCAGGCCCTACCATCCCCTCTCACCCTCCTACCTCAGCCCCTACAAACTCCTCTCTCCCTCCTACCTCAGCCCCTACCATCCCCTCCCACCCTCCTACCTCAGCCCCTACCAGCCCCACTCTCCCTCCCTCCTACCTCAGCCCCTACCATCCCCTCTCTCCCTCCCTCCTATCTCAGTCCCTACCATCCCCTCTCTCTCTCCGTCCTGCCGCAGCCCCTACCATCCCCTCTCTCCCTCCTACCTCAGGCCCTACCATCCTCTCTCTCCCTCCGTCCTGCCTCAGCCCCTAACATCCCCTCTCTCCCTCCCTCCTGCCTCAGCCCCTACCATCCCCTCTCTCCCTCCTTCCTGCCTCAGCCCCTACCTTCCCCTCTCTCTCCTGCCTCAGCCCCTACCAACCCCTCTTTCCCTCCTGCCTCAGCCCCTACCATCCCCTCTCTCCCTCCCTCCTGCCTCAGGCCCTACCATCCCCTCTCTCCCTCCATCCTGCCTCATCCCCTACCATCCCCTCTCTCTCCTGCCTCAGCCCCTACCATCCCCTCTCTCCCTCCTACCTCAGCCCCTACCATCCCCTCTCTCCCTCCCTCCTACCTCAGTCCCTACCATCCCCTCTCTCCCTCCGTCCAGCCTCAGCCGCTACCATGCCCTCTCGCCCTCCCTCTTACCTCAGCCCCTACCAACCCCTCTCTCCCTCCTTCATCAGCCCGTACCATCCTCTCTCTCACTCCGTCCTGCCTCAGCCCCTACCATCCCCTCTCTCACTCCATCCTGCCTCAGCCCCTACCATCCCAATTCTCCCTCCTCCCTCAGCCCCTACCATCCCCTCTCTCCCTCCCTCCTACCTCAGCCCCTACCATCCCCTCTCTCCCTCCTACCTCAGCCCCACCATCCCCTCTCTCCCTCCTGCCTCAGCCCCTACCATCCCCTCTCTACTCCCTCCTGTCTCAGCCCCTACCATCCCCTCTCTCCCTGCGTCCTACCTCAGCCCCTACCATCCCCTCTCTCCGTCCTACCTCAGCCCCTACCATCCCCTCTCTCCCTCCTACCTCAGCCTCTACGATCCCCTCTCTCGCTCCAAACTCAGCCCCTACGATCGCCTCTCTCCCTCCGTCCTGCCTCAGCCCCTACCATCCCCTCTCTCGCTCCTAACTCAGCCCCTACCATCCCCTCTCACCCTCCTACCTCAGTCCCTACAAACTCCTCTCTCCCTCCTACCTCAGCCCCTACCATCCCCTCCCACCCTCCTACCTCAGCCCCTACCAGCCCCACTCTCCCTCCCTCCTACCTCAGCCCCTACCATCCCCTCTCTCCCTCCCTCCTATCTCAGTCCCTACCATCCCCTCTCTCTCTCCGTCCTGCCGCAGCCCCTACCATCCCCTCTCTCCCTCCTACCTCAGGCCCTACCATCCTCTCTCTCCCTCCGTCCTGCCTCAGCCCCTAACATCCCCTCTCTCCCTCCCTCCTGCCTCAGCCCCTACCATCCCCTCTCTCCCTCCTTCCTGCCTCAGCCCCTACCTTCCCCTCTCTCTCCTGCCTCAGCCCCTACCAACCCCTCTTTCCCTCCTGCCTCAGCCCCTACCATCCCCTCTCTCCCTCCCTCCTGCCTCAGGCCCTACCATCACCTCTCTCCCTCTGTCCTACCTCAGCCCCTACCATCCCCTCTCTCCCTCCTACCTCATCCCCTACCATCCTCTCTCACCCTCCGTCCTGCCTCAGCCCCTACCATCCCCTCTCTCCCTCCCTCCTACCTCAGGCCCTACCATCCCCTCTCTCACTCTGTCCTGCCTCAGCCCCTACCATCACCTCTCTCCCTCCTACCTCAGCCCCTACCATCCCCTCTCTCCCTCCGTCCTGCCTCAGCCACTACCATGCCCTCTCTCCCTCCGTCCTGCCTCAGCCCCTACCATCCCCTCTCTCTCTCCTACCTCAGCCCCTACCATCCCCTCTCTCCCTCCGTACTGCCTCAGCCACTACCATGCCCTCTCTTCCTCCCTCCTACCTCAGCCCCTACCAACCCCTCTCTCCCTCCTACCTCAGCCCCTACCATCCCCTCTCACCCTCCTACCTCAGCCCCTACCATCCCCTCTCTCCCTCCGTCCTGCCTCAGCCCTTACCATCCCCTCTCTCCCTCCCTCCTGCCTCAAGCCCTACCATCCCCTCTCTCCCTCTGTCCTACCTCAGCCCCTACCATCCCCTCTTTCCGTCCAACCTCAGCCCCTACAATCCCCTCTCTCCCTCCTACCTCAGCCCCTACCATCCCCTCTCTCCCTCCTACCTCAGCCCCTACCATCGCCACTCTCCCTCCGTCCTGCCTCAGCCCCTACCATCCCCTCTCTCCCTCCTGCCTCAGCATCTACCATCCCCTCTCTCACTCCGTCCTGCCTCAGCCCCTACCATCCCCTCTCTCACTCCGTTCTGCCTCAACCCCTACCATCCCCCTCTCCCTCCTACCTCAGCCCCTACCATCCCCTCTCTCCCTCCCTCCTACCTCAGCCCCTACCATCCCCTCTCTCCCTCCTACTTCAGACCCTACCAACCCCTCTCTCCCTCCTACCTCAGCCCCTACCATCTCCTCTCTCCCTCTCCCCTGCCTCAGCCCCTACCAACCACTCTCTCTCTCCTACCTCAGCCCCTACCAACCCCTCTCTCCCTCCTACCTCAGACCCTACCATCCCCTCTCACCCTCCTACCTCAGCCACTTCCATCCCCTCTCTTCCTCCGTCCTGCCTCAGCCCCTACCATCCCCTATCTCCCTCCCTCCTGCCTCAGCCCCTACCATCCCCTCTCTCCCTCCGTCCTACCTCAGCCCTTAACATCCCCTCTCTCCGTCCTACCTCAGCCCCTACCATCCCCTCTCTCCCTCCTATCTCAGCCCCTACCATCCCCTCTCTCCCTCCTAACTCAGCCCCCACCATCGCCTCTCTCCCTCCGTCCTGCCTCAGCCCCTTCCATCCCCTCTCTCCCTCCTGCCTCAGCCCCTACCATCCCCTGTCTCACTCCGTCCTGCCTCAGGCCCTACCATCCCCTCTCTCACTCCGTCCTGCCTCAGCCCCTACCATCCCCTCTCTCCCTCCTACCTCAGCCCCTACCATCCCCTCTCTCCCTCCCTCCGACCTCAGCCCCTACCATCCCCTCTCTCCCTCCGACCTCCGCCCCTACCATCCCCTGTCTCCCTCCTACCTCAGCCCCTACCATCCTCTCTCTCCCTCCGTCCTGCCTCAGCCCCTACCATCCCCTCTCTCCCTCCCTCCTGCCTCAGCCCCTACCATCCCCTCTCTCCCTGCATCCTGCCTCAGCCCCGACCATCCCCTCTCTCTCCTGTCTCAGCCCCTACCATCACCTCTCTCCCTCCTACCTCAGCCCCTACCATCCCCTCTCTCCCTCCCTCCTACCTCAGCCCCTACCATCCCCTCTCTCCCTCCTTCCTCAGCCCCTACCATCCCCTCTCTCCCTCCTGCCTCAGCCCCTACCATCCCCTCTCTCCCTCCCTCCTGCCTCAGCCCCTACCATCCCCTCTCTCCCTCCTACCTCAGCTCCTACCATTTAGTCTCTGCCTCCGTCCTACGTCAGCCCCTACCATCCCCTCTCTCCCTCCTGCCTCACCCCCTACCATCCACTCTTTCCCTCCTACCTCAGCCCCTACCAACCCCTCTCTCCCTCCTACCTCAGCCCCTACCATCCCTTCTCTCCCACCCTCCTGCCTCAGGCCCTGCCATCCCTTCTCTCCCTCTGTCCTACCTCAGCCCCTACCATCCCCTCTCTCCCTCCTACCTCAGCCCCTACCATCCTCTCTCTCCCTCCGTCCTGCCTCAGCCCCGACCATCCCCTCTCTCCCTCCCTCCTACCTCAGGCCCTAACATCCCCTCTCTCCCTCTGTCCTACCTCAGCCCCTACCATCCCCTCTCTCCCTCCTATCTCAGCCCCTACCATCCTCTCTCTCCCTCCGTCCTGCCTCAGCCCCTACCATCCCCTCTCTCCCTCCCTCCTGCCTCAGCCACTACCATCCCCTCTGCCCTCCATCCAGCCTCAGCCACTACCATCCCCTCTCTCTCCTGCCTCAGCCCCTACCATCATCTCTCTCCCTCCTACCTCAGCCCCTACCATCCCCTCTCTCCCTCCGCCTGCCTCAGCCACTACCATGCACTCTCTCCCTCCCTCCTACCTCAGCCCCTACCATCCCCTCTCTCTCTCCTTCCTCAGCCCCTACCATCCCCTCTCTCCCTCCGTCCTGCCTCAGCCCCTACCATCCCCCTCTCCCTCGTACCTCAACCCCTACCATCCCCTCTCTCCCTCCCTCCTACCTCACCCCCTACCATCCCCTCTCTCCCTCCTACTTCAGCCCCTACCAACCCCTCTCTCCCTCCTACCTCAGCCCCTACCATCTCCTCTCTCCCTCCCTCCTGCCTCAGCCCCTACCAACCCCTCTCTCCCTCCTTCCTCAGCCCCTACCAACCCCTCTCTCCCTCCTACCTCAGTCCTTACCATCCCCTCTCACCCTCCTACCTCAGCCTCTTCCATACCCTCTCTTCCTCCGTCCTGCCTCAGCCCCTACCATCCCCTATCTCCCTCCCTCCTGCCTCAGCCCCTACCATCCCCTCTCTCCCTCCGTCCTACCTCAGCCCTTACCATCCCCTCTCTCCGTCCTACCTCAGCCCCTACCATCCCCTATCTCCCTCCTACCTCAGCCCCTAACATCCCCTCTCTCCCTCCTAACTCAGCCCCTACCATCGCCTCTCTCCCTCCGTCCTGCCTCAGCCCCTACCATCCCCTCTCTCCCTCTGTCCTACCTCAGCCCCTACCATCCCCTCTCTCCCTCCTGCCTCAGCCCCTACCATCCCCTGTCTCACTCCGTCCTGCCTCAGGCCCTACCAGCCCCACTCTCCCTCCCTCCTACCTCAGCCCCTACCATCCCCTCTCTCCCTCCCTCATCCCTGTCCCTACCATCCCCTCTCTCCCTCCGTCCTGCCTCAGCCCCTACCATTCCCTCTCTCCCTCCTACCTCAGCCCCTACCATCCTCTCTCTCCCTCCGTCCTGCCTCAGCCCCTACCATCCCCTCTCTCCCTTCCTCCTGCCTCAGCCCCTACCATCCCCTCTCTCCCTCCATCCTGCCTCAGCACCTACCATCCCCTCTGTCTCCTGCCTCAGCCCCTACCATCACCTCTCTCCCTCCTACCTCAGCCCCTACCATCCCCTCTCTCCCTCCCTCCTACCTCAGCCCCTACCATCCCCTCTCTCCCTCTGTACTGCCTCAGCCCCTACCATGGCCTCTCTCCCTCCCTCCTACCTCAGTCCCTACCATCCCCTCTCTCCCTCCGTCCAGCCTCAGCCGCTACCATGCCCTCTCGCCCTCCCTCCTACCTCAGCCCCTACCAACCCCTCTCTCCCTCCTTCATCAGCCCGTACCATCCTCTCTCTCACTCCGTCCTGCCTCAGCCCCTACCATCCCCTCTCTCACTCCATCCTGCCTCAGCCCCTACCATCCCAACTCTCCCTCCTCCCTCAGCCCCTACCATCCCCTCTCTCCCTCCCTCCTACCTCAGCCCCTACCATCCCCTCTCTCCCTCCTACCTCAGCCCCTACCATCCCCTCTCTCCCTCCTGCCTCAGCCCCTACCATCCCCTCTCTACTCCCTCCTGCCTCAGCCCCTACCATCCCCTCTCTCCCTGCGTCCTACCTCAGCCCCTACCATCCCCTCTCTCCGTCCTACCTCAGCCCCTACCATCCCCTCTCTCCCTCCTACCTCAGCCCCTACCATCCCCTCTCTCGCTCCAAACTCAGCCCCTACCATCGCCTCTCTCCCTCCGTCCTGCCTCAGCCCCTACCATCCCCTCTCTCGCTCCTAACTCAGCCCCTACCATCCCCTCTCACCCTCCTACCTCAGCCCCTACAAACTCCTCTCTCCCTCCTACCTCAGCCCCTACCATCCCCTCCCACCCTCCTACCTCAGCCCCTACCAGCCCCACTCTCCCTCCCTCCTACCTCAGCCCCTACCATCCCCTCTCTCCCTCCCTCCTATCTCAGTCCCTACCATCCCCTCTCTCTCTCCGTCCTGCCGCAGCCCCTACCATCCCCTCTCTCCCTCCTACCTCAGGCCCTACAATCCTCTCTCTCCCTCCGTCCTGCCTCAGCCCCTAACATCCCCTCTCTCCCTCCCTCCTGCCTCAGCCCCTACCATCCCCTCTCTCCCTCCTTCCTGCCTCAGCCCCTACCTTCCCCTCTCTCTCCTGCCTCAGCCCCTACCAACCCCTCTTTCCCTCCTGCCTCAGCCCCTACCATCCCCTCTCTCCCTCCCTCCTGCCTCAGGCCCTACCATCCCCTCTCTCCCTCCATCCTGCCTCATCCCCTACCATCCCCTCTCTCTCCTGCCTCAGCCCCTACCATCCCCTCTCTCCCTCCTACCTCAGCCCCTACCATCCCCTCTCTCCCTCCCTCCTACCTCAGTCCCTACCATCCCCTCTCTCCCTCCGTCCAGCCTCAGCCGCTACCATGCCCTCTCGCCCTCCCTCCTACCTCAGCCCCTACCAACCCCTCTCTCCCTCCTTCATCAGCCCGTACCATCCTCTCTCTCACTCCGTCCTGCCTCAGCCCCTACCATCCCCTCTCTCACTCCATCCTGCCTCAGCCCCTACCATCCCAACTCTCCCTCCTCCCTCAGCCCCTACCATCCCCTCTCTCCCTCCCTCCTACCTCAGCCCCTACCATCCCCTCTCTCCCTCCTACCTCAGCCCCTACCATCCCCTCTCTCCCTCCTGCCTCAGCCCCTACCATCCCCTCTCTACTCCCTCCTGCCTCAGCCCCTACCATCCCCTCTCTCCCTGCGTCCTACCTCAGCCCCTACCATCCCCTCTCTCCGTCCTACCTCAGCCCCTACCATCCCCTCTCTCCCTCCTACCTCAGCCCCTACCATCCCCTCTCTCGCTCCAAACTCAGCCCCTACCATCGCCTCTCTCCCTCCGTCCTGCCTCAGCCCCTACCATCCCCTCTCTCGCTCCTAACTCAGCCCCTACCATCCCCTCTCACCCTCCTACCTCAGCCCCTACAAACTCCTCTCTCCCTCCTACCTCAGCCCCTACCATCCCCTCCCACCCTCCTACCTCAGCCCCTACCAGCCCCACTCTCCCTCCCTCCTACCTCAGCCCCTACCATCCCCTCTCTCCCTCCCTCCTATCTCAGTCCCTACCATCCCCTCTCTCTCTCCGTCCTGCCGCAGCCCCTACCATCCCCTCTCTCCCTCCTACCTCAGGCCCTACCATCCTCTCTCTCCCTCCGTCCTGCCTCAGCCCCTAACATCCCCTCTCTCCCTCCCTCCTGCCTCAGCCCCTACCATCCCCTCTCTCCCTCCTTCCTGCCTCAGCCCCTACCTTCCCCTCTCTCTCCTGCCTCAGCCCCTACCAACCCCTCTTTCCCTCCTGCCTCAGCCCCTACCATCCCCTCTCTCCCTCCCTCCTGCCTCAGGCCCTACCATCCCCTCTCTCCCTCCATCCTGCCTCATCCCCTACCATCCCCTCTCTCTCCTGCCTCAGCCCCTACCATCCCCTCTCTCCCTCCTACCTCAGCCCCTACCATCCCCTCTCTCCCTCCCTCCTACCTCAGTCCCTACCATCCCCTCTCTCCCTCCGTCCAGCCTCAGCCGCTACCATGCCCTCTCGCCCTCCCTCCTACCTCAGCCCCTACCAACCCCTCTCTCCCTCCTTCATCAGCCCGTACCATCCTCTCTCTCACTCCGTCCTGCCTCAGCCCCTACCATCCCCTCTCTCACTCCATCCTGCCTCAGCCCCTACCATCCCAACTCTCCCTCCTCCCTCAGCCCCTACCATCCCCTCTCTCCCTCCCTCCTACCTCAGCCCCTACCATCCCCTCTCTCCCTCCTACCTCAGCCCCTACCATCCCCTCTCTCCCTCCTGCCTCAGCCCCTACCATCCCCTCTCTACTCCCTCCTGTCTCAGCCCCTACCATCCCCTCTCTCCCTGCGTCCTACCTCAGCCCCTACCATCCCCTCTCTCCGTCCTACCTCAGCCCCTACCATCCCCTCTCTCCCTCCTACCTCAGCCTCTACGATCCCCTCTCTCGCTCCAAACTCAGCCCCTACGATCGCCTCTCTCCCTCCGTCCTGCCTCAGCCCCTACCATCCCCTCTCTCGCTCCTAACTCAGCCCCTACCATCCCCTCTCACCCTCCTACCTCAGTCCCTACAAACTCCTCTCTCCCTCCTACCTCAGCCCCTACCATCCCCTCCCACCCTCCTACCTCAGCCCCTACCAGCCCCACTCTCCCTCCCTCCTACCTCAGCCCCTACCATCCCCTCTCTCCCTCCCTCCTATCTCAGTCCCTACCATCCCCTCTCTCTCTCCGTCCTGCCGCAGCCCCTACCATCCCCTCTCTCCCTCCTACCTCAGGCCCTACCATCCTCTCTCTCCCTCCGTCCTGCCTCAGCCCCTAACATCCCCTCTCTCCCTCCCTCCTGCCTCAGCCCCTACCATCCCCTCTCTCCCTCCTTCCTGCCTCAGCCCCTACCTTCCCCTCGCTCTCCTGCCTCAGCCCCTACCAACCCCTCTTTCCCTCCTGCCTCAGCCCCTACCATCCCCTCTCTCCCTCCCTCCTGCCTCAGGCCCTACCATCACCTCTCTCCCTCTGTCCTACCTCAGCCCCTACCATCCCCTCTCTCCCTCCTACCTCATCCCCTACCATCCTCTCTCACCCTCCGTCCTGCCTCAGCCCCTACCATCCCCTCTCTCCCTCCCTCCTACCTCAGGCCCTACCATCCCCTCTCTCACTCTGTCCTGCCTCAGCCCCTACCATCACCTCTCTCCCTCCTACCTCAGCCCCTACCATCCCCTCTCTCCCTCCGTCCTGCCTCAGCCACTACCATGCCCTCTCTCCCTCCGTCCTGCCTCAGCCCCTACCATCCCCTCTCTCTCTCCTACCTCAGCCCCTACCATCCCCTCTCTCCCTCCGTACTGCCTCAGCCACTTCCATGCCCTCTCTTCCTCCCTCCTACCTCAGCCCCTACCAACCCCTCTCTCCCTCCTACCTCAGCCCCTACCATCCCCTCTCACCCTCCTACCTCAGCCCCTACCATCCCCTCTCTCCCTCCGTCCTGCCTCAGCCCTTACCATCCCCTCTCTCCCTCCCTCCTGCCTCAAGCCCTACCATCCCCTCTCTCCCTCTGTCCTACCTCAGCCCCTACCATCCCCTCTTTCCGTCCAACCTCAGCCCCTACAATCCCCTCTCTCCCTCCTACCTCAGCCCCTACCATCCCCTCTCTCCCTCCTACCTCAGCCCCTACCATCGCCACTCTCCCTCCGTCCTGCCTCAGCCCCTACCATCCCCTCTCTCCCTCCTGCCTCAGCATCTACCATCCCCTCTCTCACTCCGTCCTGCCTCAGCCCCTACCATCCCCTCTCTCACTCCGTTCTGCCTCAACCCCTACCATCCCCCTCTCCCTCCTACCTCAGCCCCTACCATCCCCTCTCTCCCTCCCTCCTACCTCAGCCCCTACCATCCCCTCTCTCCCTCCTACTTCAGCCCCTACCAACCCCTCTCTCCCTCCTACCTCAGCCCCTACCATCTCCTCTCTCCCTCTCCCCTGCCTCAGCCCCTACCAACCACTCTCTCTCTCCTACCTCAGCCCCTACCAACCCCTCTCTCCCTCCTACCTCAGACCCTACCATCCCCTCTCACCCTCCTACCTCAGCCACTTCCATCCCCTCTCTTCCTCCGTCCTGCCTCAGCCCCTACCATCCCCTATCTCCCTCCCTCCTGCCTCAGCCCCTACCATCCCCTCTCTCCCTCCGTCCTACCTCAGCCCTTAACATCCCCTCTCTCCGTCCTACCTCAGCCCCTACCATCCCCTCTCTCCCTCCTATCTCAGCCCCTACCATCCCCTCTCTCCCTCCTAACTCAGCCCCCACCATCGCCTCTCTCCCTCCGTCCTGCCTCAGCCCCTACCATCCCCTCTCTCCCTCCTGCCTCAGCCCCTACCATCCCCTGTCTCACTCCGTCCTGCCTCAGGCCCTACCATCCCCTCTCTCACTCCGTCCTGCCTCAGCCCCTACCATCCCCTCTCTCCCTCCTACCTCAGCCCCTACCATCCCCTCTCTCCCTCCCTCCGACCTCAGCCCCTACCATCCCCTCTCTCCCTCCGACCTCCGCCCCTACCATCCCCTGTCTCCCTCCTACCTCAGCCCCTACCATCCTCTCTCTCCCTCCGTCCTGCCTCAGCCCCTACCATCCCCTCTCTCCCTCCCTCCTGCCTCAGCCCCTACCATCCCCTCTCTCCCTGCATCCTGCCTCAGCCCCGACCATCCCCTCTCTCTCCTGCCTCAGCCCCTACCATCACCTCTCTCCCTCCTACCTCAGCCCCTACCATCCCCTCTCTCCCTCCCTCCTACCTCAGCCCCTACCATCCCCTCTCTCCCTCCTTCCTCAGCCCCTACCATCCCCTCTCTCCCTCCTGCCTCAGCCCCTACAATCCCCTCTCTCCCTCCCTCCTGCCTCAGCCCCTACCATCCCCTCTCTCCCTCCTACCTCAGCTCCTACCATTTAGTCTCTGCCTCCGTCCTACGTCAGCCCCTACCATCCCCTCTCTCCCTCCTGCCTCACCCCCTACCATCCACTCTTTCCCTCCTACCTCAGCCCCTACCAACCCCTCTCTCCCTCCTACCTCAGCCCCTACCATCCCCTCTCTCCCACCCTCCTGCCTCAGGCCCTGCCATCCCTTCTCTCCCTCTGTCCTACCTCAGCCCCTACCATCCCCTCTCTCCCTCCTACCTCAGCCCCTACCATCCTCTCTCTCCCTCCGTCCTGCCTCAGCCCCGACCATCCCCTCTCTCCCTCCCTCCTACCTCAGGCCCTAACATCCCCTCTCTCCCTCTGTCCTACCTCAGCCCCTACCATCCCCTCTCTCCCTCCTATCTCAGCCCCTACCATCCTCTCTCTCCCTCCGTCCTGCCTCAGCCCCTACCATCCCCTCTCTCCCTCCCTCCTGCCTCAGCCACTACCATCCCCTCTGCCCTCCATCCAGCCTCAGCCACTACCATCCCCTCTCTCTCCTGCCTCAGCCCCTACCATCATCTCTCTCCCTCCTACCTCAGCCCCTACCATCCCCTCTCTCCCTCCGCCTGCCTCAGCCACTACCATGCACTCTCTCCCTCCCTCCTACCTCAGCCCCTACCATCCCCTCTCTCTCTCCTTCCTCAGCCCCTACCATCCCCTCTCTCCCTCCGTCCTGCCTCAGGCACTACCATGCCCTCTCTCCCTCCCTCCTACCTCAGCCCCTACCAACCCCTCTATCCCTCCTATCTCAGCCCCTACCATCCCCTCTCACCCTCCTACCTCAGCCCATACAATCCCCTCTCTCCCTCCGTCCTGCTTCAGCCCCTACCATCCCCTCTCTCCCTCCCTCCTGCCTCAGGCCCTACCATCCCCTCTCTCCCTCTGTCCTACCTCAGCCCCTACCATCCCCTCTCTCCGTCCTACCTCAGCCCCAACCATTCCCTCTGTCCCTCCTACCTCAGCCCCTACCATCCCCTCTCTCCCTCCTACCTCATCCCCTACCATCCCCTCTCTCCCTCCTACCTCAGCCCCTACCATCGCCTCTCTCCCTCCGTCCTGCCTCAGCCCCTACTATCCCCTCTCTCCCTCTGTCCTACCTCAGCCCCACCCATCCCCTCTCCCTCCTGCCTCAGCCCCTACCATCCCCTCTCTCACTCCGTCCTTCCTCAGCCCCTACCATCCCCTCTCTCCCTCCTAACTCAGCCCCTACCATCCCCTCTCTCCCTCCTACCTCAGCCCCTACCAACTCCTCTCTCCCTCCTACCTCAGCCCCTACCATCCCCTCTCACCCTCCTACCTCAGCCCCTACCAGCCCCACTCTCCCTCCCTCCTACCTCAGCCCCAACCATCCCCTCTCTCCCTCCCTCCTATCTCAGTCCCTACCATCCCCTCTCTCCCTCCGTCCTGCCTCAGCCCCTACCATCCCCTCTCTCGCTCCTACCTCAGCCCCGACCATCCTCTCTCTCCCTCCGTCCTGCCTCAGCCCCTACCATCCCCTCTCTCCCTCCCTCCTGCCTCAGCCCCTACCATCCCCTCTCTCCCTCCATTCTACCTCAGCCCCTACCATCCTCTCTCTCTCCTGCCTCAGCCCCTACCATCACCTCTCTCCCTCCTACCTCAGCCCCTACCATCCCCTCTCTCCCTCCCTCCTACCTCAGCCCCTACCATCCCCTCTCTCCCTCCGTCCTGCCTCAGCCACTACCATGCCCTCTCTCCCTCCCTCCTACCTCAGCCCCTACCATCCCCTCTCTCTCTCCTACCTCAGCCCCTACCATCCCCTCTCTACCTCCGTCCTGCCTCAGCCACTACCATGCCCTCTCTCCCTCCCTCCTACCTCAGCCCCTACCAACCCCTCTCTCCCTCCTGCCTCAACCCCTACCATCCCCTCTCTCCCTCCCTCCTGCCTCAGGCGCTACCATCCCCTCTCTCCCTCTGTCCTACGTCAGCCCCTACCATCCCCTCTCCCTCCTACCTCAGCCCCTACCATCCTATCTCTCCCTCCATCCTGCCTCAGCTCCTACCATCCCCTCTCTCCCTCCCTCCTGCCTCAGCCCCTACAATCCCCTCTCTCCCTCCATCCTGCCTCAGCCGCTACCATCCCCTCTCTCTCCTGCCTCAGCCCCTACCATCACCTCTCTCCCTCCTACCTCAGCCCCTACCATCCCCTCTCTCCCTCCGTCCTGCCTCAGCCACTACCATGCCCTCTCTCCCTCCCTCTTACCTCAGCCCCTTCCATCCCCTCTCTCTCTCCTACCTCAGCCCCTACCATCCCCTCTCTCCCTCCGTCCTGCCTCAGCCACTACCATGCCCTCTCTCCCTCCCTCCTACCTCAGCCCCTACCAACCCCTCTCTCCCTCCTACCTCAGCCCCTACCATCCCCTTTCACCCTCCTACCTCAGCCCCTACCATCCCCTCTCTCCCTCCGTCCTGCCTCAGCCCCTACCATCCCCTCTCTCCCTCCCTCCTACCTCAGACCCTACCATCCCCTCTCTCCCTCCTACCTCAGCCCCTACAATCGCCTCTCTCCCTCCGTCCTGCCTCAGCCCCTAACATCCCCTCTCTCCCTCCGTCCTACCTCAGCCCCTACCATCCCCTCTCTCCCTCCTGCCTCAGCACCTACCATCCCCTCTCTCACTCCGTCCTGCCTCAGCCCCTACCATCCCCTCTCTCACTCCGTCCTGCCTCAGCCCCTACCATCCCCCTCTCCCTCATACCTCAACCCCTACCATCCCCTCTCTCCCTCCCTCCTACCTCACCCCCTACCATCCCCTCTCTCCCTCCTACTTCAGCCCCTACCAACCCCTCTCTCCCTCCTACCTCAGCCCCTACCATCTCCTCTCTCCCTCCCTCCTGCCTCAGCCCCTACCAACCCCTCTCTCCCTCCTACCTCAGCCCCTACCAACCCCTCTCTCCCTCCTACCTCAGTCCTTACCATCCCCTCTCACCCTCCTACCTCAGCCTCTTCCATACCCTCTCTTCCTCCGTCCTGCCTTAGCCCCTACCATCCCCTATCTCCCTCCCTCCTGCCTCAGCCCCTACCATCCCCTCTCTCCCTCCGTCCTACCTCAGCCCTTACCATCCCCTCTCTCCGTCCTACCTCAGCCCCTACCATCCCCTATCTCCCTCCTACCTCAGCCCCTAACATCCCCTCTCTCCCTCCTAACTCAGCCCCTACCATCGCCTCTCTCCCTCCGTCCTGCCTCAGCCCCTACCATCCCCTCTCTCCCTCTGTCCTACCTCAGCCCCTACCATCCCCTCTCTCCCTCCTGCCTCAGCCCCTACCATCCCCTGTCTCACTCCGTCCTGCCTCAGGCCCTACCAGCCCCACTCTCCCTCCCTCCTACCTCAGCCCCTACCATCCCCTCTCTCCCTCCCTCATCCCTGTCCCTACCATCCCCTCTCTCCCTCCGTCCTGCCTCAGCCCCTACCATTCCCTCTCTCCCTCCTACCTCAGCCCCTACCATCCTCTCTCTCCCTCCGTCCTGCCTCAGCCCCTACCATCCCCTCTCTCCCTTCCTCCTGCCTCAGCCCCTACCATCCCCTCTCTCCCTCCATCCTGCCTCAGCACCTACCATCCCCTCTGTCTCCTGCCTCAGCCCCTACCATCACCTCTCTCCCTCCTACCTCAGCCCCTACCATCCCCTCTCTCCCTCCCTCCTACCTCAGCCCCTACCATCCCCTCTCTCCCTCTGTCCTGCCTCAGCCCCTACCATGGCCTCTCTCCCTCCCTCCTACCTCAGTCCCTACCATCCCCTCTCTCCCTCCGTCCAGCCTCAGCCGCTACCATGCCCTCTCGCCCTCCCTCCTACCTCAGCCCCTACCAACCCCTCTCTCCCTCCTTCATCAGCCCGTACCATCCTCTCTCTCACTCCGTCCTGCCTCAGCCCCTACCATCCCCTCTCTCACTCCATCCTGCCTCAGCCCCTACCATCCCAACTCTCCCTCCTCCCTCAGCCCCTACCATCCCCTCTCTCCCTCCCTCCTACCTCAGCCCCTACCATCCCCTCTCTCCCTCCTACCTCAGCCCCTACCATCCCCTCTCTCCCTCCTGCCTCAGCCCCTACCATCCCCTCTCTACTCCCTCCTGCCTCAGCCCCTACCATCCCCTCTCTCCCTGCGTCCTACCTCAGCCCCTACCATCCCCTCTCTCCGTCTTACCTCAGCCCCTACCATCCCCTCTCTCCCTCCTACCTCAGCCCCTACCATCCCCTCTCTCGCTCCAAACTCAGCCCCTACCATCGCCTCTCTCCCTCCGTCCTGCCTCAGCCCCTACCATCCCCTCTCTCGCTCCTAACTCAGCCCCTACCATCCCCTCTCACCCTCCTACCTCAGCCCCTACAAACTCCTCTCTCCCTCCTACCTCAGCCCCTACCATCCCCTCCCACCCTCCTACCTCAGCCCCTACCAGCCCCACTCTCCCTCCCTCCTACCTCAGCCCCTACCATCCCCTCTCTCCCTCCCTCCTATCTCAGTCCCTACCAACCCCTCTCTCTCTCCGTCCTGCCGCAGCCCCTACCATCCCCTCTCTCCCTCCTACCTCAGGCCCTACCATCCTCTCTCTCCCTCCGTCCTGCCTCAGCCCCTAACATCCCCTCTCTCCCTCCCTCCTGCCTCAGCCCCTACCATCCCCTCTCTCCCTCCTTCCTGCCTCAGCCCCTACCTTCCCCTCTCTCTCCTGCCTCAGCCCCTACCACCCCCTCTTTCCCTCCTGCCTCAGCCCCTACCATCCCCTCTCTCCCTCCCTCCTGCCTCAGGCCCTACCATCCCCTCTCTCCCTCCATCCTGCCTCATCCACTACCATCCCCTCTCTCTCCTGCCTCAGCCCCTACCATCCCCTCTCTCCCTCCTACCTCAGCCCCTACCATCCCCTCTCTCCCTCCCTCCTACCTCAGTCCCTACCATCCCCTCTCTCCCTCCGTCCAGCCTCAGCCGCTACCATGCCCTCTCGCCCTCCCTCCTACCTCAGCCCCTACCAACCCCTCTCTCCCTCCTTCATCAGCACGTACCATCCTCTCTCTCACTCCGTCCTGCCTCAGCCCCTACCATCCCCTCTCTCACTCCATCCTGCCTCAGCCCCTACCATCCCAACTCTCCCTCCTCCCTCAGCCCCTACCATCCCCTCTCTCCCTCCCTCCTACCTCAGCCCCTACCATCCCCTCTCTCCCTCCTACCTCAGCCCCTACCATCCCCTCTCTCCCTCCTGCCTCAGCCCCTACCATCCCCTCTCTACTCCCTCCTGCCTCAGCCCCTACCATCCCCTCTCTCCCTGCGTCCTACCTCAGCCCCTACCATCCCCTCTCTCCGTCCTACCTCAGCCCCTACCATCCCCTCTCTCCCTCCTACCTCAGCCCCTACCATCCCCTCTCTCGCTCCAAACTCAGCCCCTACCATCGCCTCTCTCCCTCCGTCCTGCCTCAGCCCCTACCATCCCCTCTCTCGCTCCTAACTCAGCCCCTACCATCCCCTCTCACCCTCCTACCTCAGCCCCTACAAACTCCTCTCTCCCTCCTACCTCAGCCCCTACCATCCCCTCCCACCCTCCTACCTCAGCCCCTACCAGCCCCACTCTCCCTCCCTCCTACCTCAACCCCTACCATCCCCTCTCTCCCTCCCTCCTATCTCAGTCCCTACCATCCCCTCTCTCTCTCCGTCCTGCCGCAGCCCCTACCATCCCCTCTCTCCCTCCTACCTCAGGCCCTACCATCCTCTCTCTCCCTCCGTCCTGCCTCAGCCCCTAACATCCCCTCTCTCCCTCCCTCCTGCCTCAGCCCCTACCATCCCCTCTCTCCCTCCTTCCTGCCTCAGCCCCTACCTTCCCCTCTCTCTCCTGCCTCAGCCCCTACCAACCCCTCTTTCCCTCCTGCCTCAGCCCCTACCATCCCCTCTCTCCCTCCCTCCTGCCTCAGGCCCTACCATCACCTCTCTCCCTCTGTCCTACCTCAGCCCCTACCATCCCCTCTCTCCCTCCTACCTCATCCCCTACCATCCTCTCTCACCCTCCGTCCTGCCTCAGCCCCTACCATCCCCTCTCTCCCTCCCTCCTACCTCAGGCCCTACCATCCCCTCTCTCACTCTGTCCTGCCTCAGCCCCTACCATCACCTCTCTCCCTCCTACCTCAGCCCCTACCATCCCCTCTCTCCCTCCGTACTGCCTCAGCCACTACCATGCCCTCTCTTCCTCCCTCCTACCTCAGCCCCTACCAACCCCTCTCTCCCTCCTACCTCAGCCCCTACCATCCCCTCTCACCCTCCTACCTCAGCCCCTACCATCCCCTCTCTCCCTCCGTCCTGCCTCAGCCCTTACCATCCCCTCTCTCCCTCCCTCCTGCCTCAAGCCCTACCATCCCCTCTCTCCCTCTGTCCTACCTCAGCCCCTACCATCCCCTCTTTCCGTCCAACCTCAGCCCCTACAATCCCCTCTCTCCCTCCTACCTCAGCCCCTACCATCCCCTCTCTCCCTCCTACCTCAGCCCCTACCATCGCCACTCTCCCTCCGTCCTGCCTCAGCCCCTACCATCCCCTCTCTCCCTCCTGCCTCAGCATCTACCATCCCCTCTCTCACTCCGTCCTGCCTCAGCCCCTACCATCCCCTCTCTCACTCCGTTCTGCCTCAACCCCTACCATCCCCCTCTCCCTCCTACCTCAGCGCCTACCATCCCCTCTCTCCCTCCCTCCTACCTCAGCCCCTACCATCCCCTCTCTCCCTCCTACTTCAGCCCCTACCAACCCCTCTCTCCCTCCTACCTCAGCCCCTACCATCTCCTCTCTCCCTCTCCCCTGCCTCAGCCCCTACCAACCACTCTCTCTCTCCTACCTCAGCCCCTACCAACCCCTCTCTCCCTCCTACCTCAGACCCTACCATCCCCTCTCACCCTCCTACCTCAGCCACTTCCATCCCCTCTCTTCCTCCGTCCTGCCTCAGCCCCTACCATCCCCTATCTCCCTCCCTCCTGCCTCAGCCCCTACCATCCCCTCTCTCCCTCCGTCCTACCTCAGCCCTTAACATCCCCTCTCTCCGTCCTACCTCAGCCCCTACCATCCCCTCTCTCCCTCCTATCTCAGCCCCTACCATCCCCTCTCTCCCTCCTAACTCAGCCCCCACCATCGCCTCTCTCCCTCCGTCCTGCCTCAGCCCCTACCATCCCCTCTCTCCCTCCTGCCTCAGCCCCTACCATCCCCTGTCTCACTCCGTCCTGCCTCAGGCCCTACCATCCCCTCTCTCACTCCGTCCTGCCTCAGCCCCTACCATCCCCTCTCTCCCTCCTACCTCAGCCCCTACCATCCCCTCTCTCCCTCCCTCCGACCTCAGCCCCTACCATCCCCTCTCTCCCTCCCACCTCCGCCCCTACCATCCCCTGTCTCCCTCCTACCTCAGCCCCTACCATCCTCTCTCTCCCTCCGTCCTGCCTCAGCCCCTACCATCCCCTCTCTCCCTCCCTCCTGCCTCAGCCCCTACCATCCCCTCTCTCGCTCCTAACTCAGCCCCTACCATCCCCTCTCACCCTCCTACCTCAGCCCCTACAAACTCCTCTCTCCCTCCTACCTCAGCCCCTACCATCCCCTCCCACCCTCCTACCTCAGCCCCTACCAGCCCCACTCTCCCTCCCTCCTACCTCAGCCCCTACCATCCCCTCTCTCCCTCCCTCCTATCTCAGTCCCTACCATCCCCTCTCTCTCTCCGTCCTGCCGCAGCCCCTACCATCCCCTCTCTCCCTCCTACCTCAGGCCCTACCATCCTCTCTCTCCCTCCGTCCTGCCTCAGCCCCTAACATCCCCTCTCTCCCTCCCTCCTGCCTCAGCCCCTACCATCCCCTCTCTCCCTCCTTCCTGCCTCAGCCCCTACCTTCCCCTCTCTCTCCTGCCTCAGCCCCTACCAACCCCTCTTTCCCTCCTGCCTCAGCCCCTACCATCCCCTCTCTCCCTCCCTCCTGCCTCAGGCCCTACCATCACCTCTCTCCCTCTGTCCTACCTCAGCCCCTACCATCCCCTCTCTCCCTCCTACCTCATCCCCTACCATCCTCTCTCACCCTCCGTCCTGCCTCAGCCCCTACCATCCCCTCTCTCCCTCCCTCCTACCTCAGGCCCTACCATCCCCTCTCTCACTCTGTCCTGCCTCAGCCCCTACCATCACCTCTCTCCCTCCTACCTCAGCCCCTACCATCCCCTCTCTCCCTCCGTCCTGCCTCAGCCACTACCATGCCCTCTCTCCCTCCGTCCTGCCTCAGCCCCTACCATCCCCTCTCTCTCTCCTACCTCAGCCCCTACCATCCCCTCTCTCCCTCCGTACTGCCTCAGCCACTACCATGCCCTCTCTTCCTCCCTCCTACCTCAGCCCCTACCAACCCCTCTCTCCCTCCTACCTCAGCCCCTACCATCCCCTCTCACCCTCCTACCTCAGCCCCTACCATCCCCTCTCTCCCTCCGTCCTGCCTCAGCCCTTACCATCCCCTCTCTCCCTCCCTCCTGCCTCAAGCCCTACCATCCCCTCTCTCCCTCTGTCCTACCTCAGCCCCTACCATCCCCTCTTTCCGTCCAACCTCAGCCCCTACAATCCCCTCTCTCCCTCCTACCTCAGCCCCTACCATCCCCTCTCTCCCTCCTACCTCAGCCCCTACCATCGCCACTCTCCCTCCGTCCTGCCTCAGCCCCTACCATCCCCTCTCTCCCTCCTGCCTCAGCATCTACCATCCCCTCTCTCACTCCGTCCTGCCTCAGCCCCTACCATCCCCTCTCTCACTCCGTTCTGCCTCAACCCCTACCATCCCCCTCTCCCTCCTACCTCAGCGCCTACCATCCCCTCTCTCCCTCCCTCCTACCTCAGCCCCTACCATCCCCTCTCTCCCTCCTACTTCAGCCCCTACCAACCCCTCTCTCCCTCCTACCTCAGCCCCTACCATCTCCTCTCTCCCTCTCCCCTGCCTCAGCCCCTACCAACCACTCTCTCTCTCCTACCTCAGCCCCTACCAACCCCTCTCTCCCTCCTACCTCAGACCCTACCATCCCCTCTCACCCTCCTACCTCAGCCACTTCCATCCCCTCTCTTCCTCCGTCCTGCCTCAGCCCCTACCATCCCCTATCTCCCTCCCTCCTGCCTCAGCCCCTACCATCCCCTCTCTCCCTCCGTCCTACCTCAGCCCTTAACATCCCCTCTCTCCGTCCTACCTCAGCCCCTACCATCCCCTCTCTCCCTCCTATCTCAGCCCCTACCATCCCCTCTCTCCCTCCTAACTCAGCCCCCACCATCGCCTCTCTCCCTCCGTCCTGCCTCAGCCCCTACCATCCCCTCTCTCCCTCCTGCCTCAGCCCCTACCATCCCCTGTCTCACTCCGTCCTGCCTCAGGCCCTACCATCCCCTCTCTCACTCCGTCCTGCCTCAGCCCCTACCATCCCCTCTCTCCCTCCTACCTCAGCCCCTACCATCCCCTCTCTCCCTCCCTCCGACCTCAGCCCCTACCATCCCCTCTCTCCCTCCCACCTCCGCCCCTACCATCCCCTGTCTCCCTCCTACCTCAGCCCCTACCATCCTCTCTCTCCCTCCGTCCTGCCTCAGCCCCTACCATCCCCTCTCTCCCTCCCTCCTGCCTCAGCCCCTACCATCCCCTCTCTCCCTGCATCCTGCCTCAGCCCCGACCATCCCCTCTCTCTCCTGCCTCAGCCCCTACCATCACCTCTCTCCCTCCTACCTCAGCCCCTACCATCCCCTCTCTCCCTCCCTCCTACCTCAGCCCCTACCATCCCCTCTCTCCCTCCTTCCTCAGCCCCTACCATCCCCTCTCTCCCTCCTGCCTCAGCCCCTACCATCCCCTCTCTCCCTCCTACCTCAGCTCCTACCATTTAGTCTCTGCCTCCGTCCTACGTCAGCCCCTACCATCCCCTCTCTCCCTCCTGCCTCACCCCCTACCATCCACTCTTTCCCTCCTACCTCAGCCCCTACCAACCCCTCTCTCCCTCCTACCTCAGCCCCTACCATCCCCTCTCTCCCACCCTCCTGCCTCAGGCCCTACCATCCCTTCTCTCCCTCTGTCCTACCTCAGCCCCTACCATCCCCTCTCTCCCTCCTACCTCAGCCCCTACCATCCTCTCTCTCCCTCCGTCCTGCCTCAGCCCCGACCATCCCCTCTCTCCCTCCCTCCTACCTCAGGCCCTAACATCCCCTCTCTCCCTCTGTCCTACCTCAGCCCCTACCATCCCCTCTCTCCCTCCTATCTCAGCCCCTACCATCCTCTCTCTCCCTCCGTCCTGCCTCAGCCCCTACCATCCCCTCTCTCCCTCCCTCCTGCCTCAGCCACTACCATCCCCTCTGCCCTCCATCCAGCCTCAGCCACTACCATCCCCTCTCTCTCCTGCCTCAGCCCCTACCATCATCTCTCTCCCTCCTACCTCAGACCCTACCATCCCCTCTCTCCCTCCGCCTGCCTCAGCCACTACCATGCACTCTCTCCCTCCCTCCTACCTCAGCCCCTACCATCCCCTCTCTCTCTCCTTCCTCAGCCCCTACCATCCCCTCTCTCCCTCCGTCCTGCCTCAGGCACTACCATGCCCTCTCTCCCTCCCTCCTACCTCAGCCCCTACCAACCCCTCTATCCCTCCTACCTCAGCCCCTACCATCCCCTCTCACCCTCCTACCTCAGCCCATACAATCCCCTCTCTCCCTCCGTCCTGCTTCAGCCCCTACCATCCCCTCTCTCCCTCCCTCCTGCCTCAGGCCCTACCATCCCCTCTCTCCCTCTGTCCTACCTCAGCCCCTACCATCCCCTCTCTCCGTCCTACCTCAGCCCCAACCATTCCCTCTGTCCCTCCTACCTCAGCCCCTACCATCCCCTCTCTCCCTCCTACCTCATCCCCTACCATCCCCTCTCTCCCTCCTACCTCAGCCCCTACCATCGCCTCTCTCCCTCCGTCCTGCCTCAGCCCCTACTATCCCCTCTCTCCCTCTGTCCTACCTCAGCCCCACCCATCCCCTCTCCCTCCTGCCTCAGCCCCTACCATCCCCTCTCTCACTCCGTCCTTCCTCAGCCCCTACCATCCCCTCTCTCCTTCCTAACTCAGCCCCTACCATCCCCTCTCTCCCTCCTACCTCAGCCCCTACCAACTCCTCTCTCCCTCCTACCTCAGCCCCTACCATCCCCTCTCACCCTCCTACCTCAGCCCCTACCAGCCCCACTCTCCCTCCCTCCTACCTCAGCCCCAACCATCCCCTCTCTCCCTCCCTCCTATCTCAGTCCCTACCATCCCCTCTCTCCCTCCGTCCTGCCTCAGCCCCTACCATCCCCTCTCTCGCTCCTACCTCAGCCCCGACCATTCTCTCTCTCCCTCCGTCCTGCCTCAGCCCCTACCATCCCCTCTCTCCCTCCCTCCTGCCTCAGCCCCTACCATCCCCTCTCTCCCTCCATCCTACCTCAGCCCCTACCATCCTCTCTCTCTCCTGCCTCAGCCCCTACCATCACCTCTCTCCCTCCTACCTCAGCCCCTACCATCCCCTCTCTCCCTCCCTCCTACCTCAGCCCCTACCATCCCCTCTCTCCCTCCGTCCTGCCTCAGCCACTACCATGCCCTCTCTCCCTCCCTCCTACCTCAGCCCCTACCATACCCTCTCTCTCTCCTACCTCAGCCCCTACCATCCCCTCTCTACCTCCGTCCTGCCTCAGCCACTACCATGCCCTCTCTCCCTCCCTCCTACCTCAGCCCCTACCAACCCCTCTCTCCCTCCTGCCTCAACCCCTACCATCCCCTCTCTCCCTCCCTCCTGCCTCAGGCGCTACCATCCCCTCTCTCCCTCTGTCCTACGTCAGCCCCTACCATCCCCTCTCTCCCTCCTACCTCAGCCCCTACCATTCTCTCTCCCTCCGTCATGCCTCAGCCCCTACCATCCCCTCTCCCTCCCTCCTCCCTCAGGCCCTACCATCCCCTCTCTCCCTCCTACCTCAGCCCCTACCATCCTATCTCTCCCTCCATCCTGCCTCAGCTCCTACCATCCCCTCTCTCCCTCCCTCCTGCCTCAGCCCCTACAATCCCCTCTCTCCCTCCATCCTGCCTCAGCCGCTACCATCCCCTCTCTCTCCTGCCTCAGCCCCTACCATCACCTCTCTCCCTCCTACCTCAGCCCCTACCATCCCCTCTCTCCCTCCGTCCTGCCTCAGCCACTACCATGCCCTCTCTCCCTCCCTCTTACCTCAGCCCCTTCCATCCCCTCTCTCTCTCCTACCTCAGCCCCTACCATCCCCTCTCTCCCTCCGTCCTGCCTCAGCCACTACCATGCCCTCTCTCCCTCCCTCCTACCTCAGCCCCTACCAACCCCTCTCTCCCTCCTACCTCAGCCCCTACCATCCCCTTTCACCCTCCTACCTCAGCCCCTACCATCCCCTCTCTCCCTCCGTCCTGCCTCAGCCCCTACCATCCCCTCTCTCCCTCCCTCCTACCTCAGACCCTACCATCCCCTCTCTCCCTCCTACCTCAGCCCCTACAATCGCCTCTCTCCCTCCGTCCTGCCTCAGCCCCTAACATCCCCTCTCTCCCTCCGTCCTACCTCAGCCCCTACCATCCCCTCTCTCCCTCCTGCCTCAGCACCTACCATCCCCTCTCTCACTCCGTCCTGCCTCAGCCCCTACCATCCCCTCTCTCACTCCGTCCTGCCTCAGCCCCTACCATCCCCCTCTCCCTCGTACCTCAACCCCTACCATCCCCTCTCTCCCTCCCTCCTACCTCACCCCCTACCATCCCCTCTCTCCCTCCTACTTCAGCCCCTACCAACCCCTCTCTCCCTCCTACCTCAGCCCCTACCATCTCCTCTCTCCCTCCCTCCTGCCTCAGCCCCTACCAACCCCTCTCTCCCTCCTACCTCAGCCCCTACCAACCCCTCTCTCCCTCCTACCTCAGTCCTTACCATCCCCTCTCACCCTCCTACCTCAGCCTCTTCCATACCCTCTCTTCCTCCGTCCTGCCTCAGCCCCTACCATCCCCTATCTCCCTCCCTCCTGCCTCAGCCCCTACCATCCCCTCTCTCCCTCCGTCCTACCTCAGCCCTTACCATCCCCTCTCTCCGTCCTACCTCAGCCCCTACCATCCCCTATCTCCCTCCTACCTCAGCCCCTAACATCCCCTCTCTCCCTCCTAACTCAGCCCCTACCATCGCCTCTCTCCCTCCGTCCTGCCTCAGCCCCTACCATCCCCTCTCTCCCTCTGTCCTACCTCAGCCCCTACCATCCCCTCTCTCCCTCCTGCCTCAGCCCCTACCATCCCCTGTCTCACTCCGTCCTGCCTCAGGCCCTACCAGCCCCACTCTCCCTCCCTCCTACCTCAGCCCCTACCATCCCCTCTCTCCCTCCCTCATCCCTGTCCCTACCATCCCCTCTCTCCCTCCGTCCTGCCTCAGCCCCTACCATTCCCTCTCTCCCTCCTACCTCAGCCCCTACCATCCTCTCTCTCCCTCCGTCCTGCCTCAGCCCCTACCATCCCCTCTCTCCCTTCCTCCTGCCTCAGCCCCTACCATTCCCTCTCTCCCTCCATCCTGCCTCAGCACCTACCATCCCCTCTGTCTCCTGCCTCAGCCCCTACCATCACCTCTCTCCCTCCTACCTCAGCCCCTACCATCCCCTCTCTCCCTCCCTCCTACCTCAGCCCCTACCATCCCCTCTCTCCCTCTGTCCTGCCTCAGCCCCTACCATGGCCTCTCCCCCTCCCTCCTACCTCAGCCCCTACCATCCCCTCTCTCCCTCCTACCTCAGCCCCTACCAACCCCTCTCTCCCTCCTTCATCAGCCCCTACCATCCCCTCTCTCACTCCATCCTGCCTCAGCCCCTACCATCCCAACTCTCGCTCCTACCTCAGCCCCTACCATCCCCTCTCTCCCTCCCTCCTACCTCAGCCCCTACCATCCCCTCTCTCCCTCCTACCTCAGCCCCACCATCCCCTCTCTCCCTCCTTGCCTCAGCCCCTACCATTCCTTCTCTACTCCCTCCGGCCTCAGCCCCTACTATCCCATCTCTCACTCCTTCCTACCTCAGCCCCTACCATCCCCACTCACCCTCCTACCTCAGCCCCTACCTGACCGTCTCTCCCACCCTCCTACCTCAGCCCCTACCATCCGCTCTCTCCTTCCCTCCTAGCTCAGCCCCTACCATCCCCTCTCTCCCTCCTTCCTCAGCTCCTACCATCCCGTCTCTGCCTACGTCCTACGTCAGCCCCTACCTTCCCCTCTCTCCCTCCTGCCTCACCCCCTACCATCCACTCTTTCCCTCCTACCTCAGCCCCTACCAACCCCTCTCTCCCTCCTGCCTCAGCCCCTACCATCCCCTCTCTCCCTTCCTCCTGCCTCAGGCCCTAACATCCCCTCTCTCCCTCTCTCCTACCTCAGCCCCTGCCATCCCCTCTCTCCCTCCTACCTCAGCCCCTACCATGCTCTCTCTCCCTCCGTCCTGCCTCAGCCCCTACCATCCCCTCTCTCCCTCCCTCCTACATCTGGCCCTACCATCCCCTCTCTCCCTCTGTCCTACCACAGCCCATACCATCCCCTCTCTCTCTCCTACCTCAGCCCCTACCATCCTCCCTCTCCCTCCGTCCTGCCTCAGCCCCTACCATCCCCTCTCTCCCTCCCTCCTGCCTCAGCCCCTACCATCCCCTCTCTCCCTCGATCCTGTCTCAGCCCCTACCATCCCCTCTCTCTCCTGCCTCAGCCCCTACCATCACCTCTCTCCCTCCTACCTCAGCCCCTACCATCCCCTCTCTCACTCCGTCCTGCCTCAGCCACTACCATGCCCTGTCTCCCTCCCTCCTACCTCAGCCCCTACCATCCCCTCTCTCTCTCCTACCTCAGCCCCTACCATCCCCTCTCTCCCTCCGTCCTGCCTCAGCCACTACCATGCCCTCTCTCCCTCCCTCCTACCTCAGCCCCTACCAACCCCTCTCTCCCTCCTAACTCAGCTTCTACCATCCCCTCTCACCCTCCTACCTCAGCCCCTACCATCCCCTCTCTCCCTCCATCCTGCCTCAGCCCCTACCATCCCCTCTCTCCCTCCCTCCTGCCTCAGGCCCTACCATCACCTCTCTCCCTCTGTCCTACCTCAGCCCCTACCATCCCCTCTCTCCGTCCTACCTCAGCCCCTACGATCCCCTCTCTCCCTCCTACCTCAGCCCCTACCATCCCCTCTCTCCCTCCTACCTCAGCCCCTACCATCGCCTCTCTCCCTCCGTCCTGCCTCAGCCCCTACCATCCCCTCTCTCCCTCCGTCCTACCTCAGCCCCTACCATCCCCTCTCTCCCTCCTGCCTCAGCACCTACCATCCCCTCTCTCACTCCGTCCTGCCTCAGCCCCTACCATCCCCTCTCTCACTCCGTCCTGCCTCAGCCCCTACCATCCCCCTCTCCCTCCTACCTCAGCCCCTACCATCCACTCTCTCCCTCCCTCCTACATCAGCAACTACCATTCCCTCTCTCCCTCCTACTTCAGCCCCTACCAACCCCTCTCTCCCTCCTACCTCAGCCCCTACCATCTCCTCTCTCCCTCCCTCCTGCCTCAGCCCCTACCAACCCCTCTCTCTCTCCTACCTCAGCCCCTACCAACCCCTCTCTCCCTCCTCCCTTAGCCCCTCCATCCCCTCTCACCCTCCGACCTCAGCCACTTCCATCCCCTCTCTTCCTCCGTCCTGCCTCAGCCCCTACCATCCCCTATCTCCCTCCCTCCTGCCTCAGCCCCTATCATCCCCTCTCTCCCTCCGTCCTACCTCAGCCCTTACCATCCCCTCTCTCCGTCCTACCTCAGCCCCTACCATCCCCTCTCTCCCTCCTACCTCAGCCCCTACCATCCCCTCTCTCCCTCCTAACTCAGCCCCCACCATCTCCTCTCCCTCCGTCCTGCCTCAGCCCCCACCATCCCCTCTCTCCCTCTGTCCTACCTCAGCCCCTACCATCCCCTCTCTCCCTCCTGCCTCAGCCCCTACCATCCCCTCTCTCACTCCGTCCTGCCTCAGGCCCTACCATCCCCTCTCTCACTCCGTCCTCCCTCAGCCCCTACCATCCCCTCTCTCCCTCCTTCCTCAGCCCCTACCATCCCCTCTCTCCCTCCCTCCGACCTCAGCCCCAACCATCCCCTCTCTCCCTCCGACCTCAGCCCCTACCACCCCTCTCTCCCTCCTACCTCAGCCCCTACCATCCCCTCTCACCCTCCTACCTCAGCCCCTACCAGCCCCACTCTCCCTCCCTCCTACCTCAGCCCCTACCATCCCCTCTCTCCCTCCCTCCTATCTCAGTCCCTACCATCCCCTCTCTCCCTCCGTCCTGCCTCAGCCCCTACCATCCCCTCTCTCCCTCCTACCGCAGCCCCTACCATCCTCTCTCTCCCTCCGTCCTGCCTCAGCCCCTACCATCCCCTCTCTCCCTCCCTCCTGCCTCAGCCCCTACCATCCCCTCCCTCCCTCCATCCTGCCTCAGCCCCTACCATCCCCTCTCTCTCCTGACTCAGCCCCTACCATCACCTCCCTCCCTCCTACCTCAGCCCCTACCATCCCCTCTCTCCCTCCCTCCTACCTCAGCCCCTACCTTCCCCTCTCTCCCTCCGTCCTGCCTCAGCCCCTACCATGCCCTCTCCCCCTCCCTCCTACCTCAGCCCCTACCATCCCCTCTCTCCCTCCTACCTCAGCCCATACCAACCCCTCTCTCCCTCCTTCATCAGCCCCTACCATCCCCTCTCTCACTCCATCCTGCCTCAGCCCCTACCATCCCCTCTCTCACTCCATCCTGCCTCAGCCCCTACCATCGGAACTCTCCCTCCTACCTCAGTCCCTACCATCCCCTCTCTCCCTCCCTCCTACCTCAGCCCCTACCATCCCCTCTCTCTCTCCTAACTCAGCCCCTACCATCCCCTCTCTCCCTCCGTCCTGCCTCAGCCACTACCATGCCCTCTCTCCCTCCCTCCTACCTCAGCCCCTACCAACCCCTCTCTCCCTCCTACCTCAGCCCCTACCATCCCCTTTCACCCTCCTACCTCAGCCCCTACCATCCCCTCTCTCCCTCCGTCCTGCCTCAGCCCCTACCATCCCCTCTCTCCCTCCCTCCTACCTCAGACCCTACCATCCCCTCTCTCCCTCCTACCTCAGCCCCTACAATCGCCTCTCTCCCTCCGTCCTGCCTCAGCCCCTAACATCCCCTCTCTCCCTCCGTCCTACCTCAGCCCCTACCATCCCCTCTCTCCCTCCTGCCTCAGCACCTACCATCCCCTCTCTCACTCCGTCCTGCCTCAGCCCCTACCATCCCCTCTCTCACTCCGTCCTGCCTCAGCCCCTACCATCCCCCTCTCCCTCGTACCTCAACCCCTACCATCCCCTCTCTCCCTCCCTCCTACCTCACCCCCTACCATCCCCTCTCTCCCTCCTACTTCAGCCCCTACCAACCCCTCTCTCCCTCCTACCTCAGCCCCTACCATCTCCTCTCTCCCTCCCTCCTGCCTCAGCCCCTACCAACCCCTCTCTCCCTCCTACCTCAGCCCCTACCAACCCCTCTCTCCCTCCTACCTCAGTCCTTACCATCCCCTCTCACCCTCCTACCTCAGCCTCTTCCATACCCTCTCTTCCTCCGTCCTGCCTCAGCCCCTACCATCCCCTATCTCCCTCCCTCCTGCCTCAGCCCCTACCATCCCCTCTCTCCCTCCGTCCTACCTCAGCCCTTACCATCCCCTCTCTCCGTCCTACCTCAGCCCCTACCATCCCCTATCTCCCTCCTACCTCAGCCCCTAACATCCCCTCTCTCCCTCCTAACTCAGCCCCTACCATCGCCTCTCTCCCTCCGTCCTGCCTCAGCCCCTACCATCCCCTCTCTCCCTCTGTCCTACCTCAGCCCCTACCATCCCCTCTCTCCCTCCTGCCTCAGCCCCTACCATCCCCTGTCTCACTCCGTCCTGCCTCAGGCCCTACCAGCCCCACTCTCCCTCCCTCCTACCTCAGCCCCTACCATCCCCTCTCTCCCTCCCTCATCCCTGTCCCTACCATCCCCTCTCTCCCTCCGTCCTGCCTCAGCCCCTACCATTCCCTCTCTCCCTCCTACCTCAGCCCCTACCATCCTCTCTCTCCCTCCGTCCTGCCTCAGCCCCTACCATCCCCTCTCTCCCTTCCTCCTGCCTCAGCCCCTACCATTCCCTCTCTCCCTCCATCCTGCCTCAGCACCTACCATCCCCTCTGTCTCCTGCCTCAGCCCCTACCATCACCTCTCTCCCTCCTACCTCAGCCCCTACCATCCCCTCTCTCCCTCCCTCCTACCTCAGCCCCTACCATCCCCTCTCTCCCTCTGTCCTGCCTCAGCCCCTACCATGGCCTCTCCCCCTCCCTCCTACCTCAGCCCCTACCATCCCCTCTCTCCCTCCTACCTCAGCCCCTACCAACCCCTCTCTCCCTCCTTCATCAGCCCCTACCATCCCCCTCTCTCACTCCATCCTGCCTCAGCCCCTACCATCCCAACTCTCGCTCCTACCTCAGCCCCTACCATCCCCTCTCTCCCTCCCTCCTACCTCAGCCCCTACCATCCCCTCTCTCCCTCCTACCTCAGCCCCACCATCCCCTCTCTCCCTCCTTGCCTCAGCCCCTACCATTCCTTCTCTACTCCCTCCGGCCTCAGCCCCTACTATCCCATCTCTCACTCCTTCCTACCTCAGCCCCTACCATCCCCACTCACCCTCCTACCTCAGCCCCTACCTGACCGTCTCTCCCACCCTCCTACCTCAGCCCCTACCATCCGCTCTCTCCTTCCCTCCTAGCTCAGCCCCTACCATCCCCTCTCTCCCTCCTTCCTCAGCTCCTACCATCCCGTCTCTGCCTACGTCCTACGTCAGCCCCTACCTTCCCCTCTCTCCCTCCTGCCTCACCCCCTACCATCCACTCTTTCCCTCCTACCTCAGCCCCTACCAACCCCTCTCTCCCTCCTGCCTCAGCCCCTACCATCCCCTCTCTCCCTTCCTCCTGCCTCAGGCCCTAACATCCCCTCTCTCCCTCTCTCCTACCTCAGCCCCTGCCATCCCCTCTCTCCCTCCTACCTCAGCCCCTACCATGCTCTCTCTCCCTCCGTCCTGCCTCAGCCCCTACCATCCCCTCTCTCCCTCCCTCCTACATCTGGCCCTACCATCCCCTCTCTCCCTCTGTCCTACCACAGCCCATACCATCCCCTCTCTCTCTCCTACCTCAGCCCCTACCATCCTCCCTCTCCCTCCGTCCTGCCTCAGCCCCTACCATCCCCTCTCTCCCTCCCTCCTGCCTCAGCCCCTACCATCCCCTCTCTCCCTCGATCCTGTCTCAGCCCCTACCATCCCCTCTCTCTCCTGCCTCAGCCCCTACCATCACCTCTCTCCCTCCTACCTCAGCCCCTACCATCCCCTCTCTCACTCCGTCCTGCCTCAGCCACTACCATGCCCTGTCTCCCTCCCTCCTACCTCAGCCCCTACCATCCCCTCTCTCTCTCCTACCTCAGCCCCTACCATCCCCTCTCTCCCTCCGTCCTGCCTCAGCCACTACCATGCCCTCTCTCCCTCCCTCCTACCTCAGCCCCTACCAACCCCTCTCTCCCTCCTAACTCAGCTTCTACCATCCCCTCTCACCCTCCTACCTCAGCCCCTACCATCCCCTCTCTCCCTCCATCCTGCCTCAGCCCCTACCATCCCCTCTCTCCCTCCCTCCTGCCTCAGGCCCTACCATCACCTCTCTCCCTCTGTCCTACCTCAGCCCCTACCATCCCCTCTCTCCGTCCTACCTCAGCCCCTACGATCCCCTCTCTCCCTCCTACCTCAGCCCCTACCATCCCCTCTCTCCCTCCTACCTCAGCCCCTACCATCGCCTCTCTCCCTCCGTCCTGCCTCAGCCCCTACCATCCCCTCTCTCCCTCCGTCCTACCTCAGCCCCTACCATCCCCTCTCTCCCTCCTGCCTCAGCACCTACCATCCCCTCTCTCACTCCGTCCTGCCTCAGCCCCTACCATCCCCTCTCTCACTCCGTCCTGCCTCAGCCCCTACCATCCCCCTCTCCCTCCTACCTCAGCCCCTACCATCCACTCTCTCCCTCCCTCCTACATCAGCAACTACCATTCCCTCTCTCCCTCCTACTTCAGCCCCTACCAACCCCTCTCTCCCTCCTACCTCAGCCCCTACCATCTCCTCTCTCCCTCCCTCCTGCCTCAGCCCCTACCAACCCCTCTCTCTCTCCTACCTCAGCCCCTACCAACCCCTCTCTCCCTCCTCCCTTAGCCCCTCCATCCCCTCTCACCCTCCGACCTCAGCCACTTCCATCCCCTCTCTTCCTCCGTCCTGCCTCAGCCCCTACCATCCCCTATCTCCCTCCCTCCTGCCTCAGCCCCTATCATCCCCTCTCTCCCTCCGTCCTACCTCAGCCCTTACCATCCCCTCTCTCCGTCCTACCTCAGCCCCTACCATCCCCTCTCTCCCTCCTACCTCAGCCCCTACCATCCCCTCTCTCCCTCCTAACTCAGCCCCCACCATCTCCTCTCCCTCCGTCCTGCCTCAGCCCCCACCATCCCCTCTCTCCCTCTGTCCTACCTCAGCCCCTACCATCCCCTCTCTCCCTCCTGCCTCAGCCCCTACCATCCCCTCTCTCACTCCGTCCTGCCTCAGGCCCTACCATCCCCTCTCTCACTCCGTCCTCCCTCAGCCCCTACCATCCCCTCTCTCCCTCCTTCCTCAGCCCCTACCATCCCCTCTCTCCCTCCCTCCGACCTCAGCCCCAACCATCCCCTCTCTCCCTCCGACCTCAGCCCCTACCACCCCTCTCTCCCTCCTACCTCAGCCCCTACCATCCCCTCTCACCCTCCTACCTCAGCCCCTACCAGCCCCACTCTCCCTCCCTCCTACCTCAGCCCCTACCATCCCCTCTCTCCCTCCCTCCTATCTCAGTCCCTACCATCCCCTCTCTCCCTCCGTCCTGCCTCAGCCCCTACCATCCCCTCTCTCCCTCCTACCGCAGCCCCTACCATCCTCTCTCTCCCTCCGTCCTGCCTCAGCCCCTACCATCCCCTCTCTCCCTCCCTCCTGCCTCAGCCCCTACCATCCCCTCCCTCCCTCCATCCTGCCTCAGCCCCTACCATCCCCTCTCTCTCCTGACTCAGCCCCTACCATCACCTCCCTCCCTCCTACCTCAGCCCCTACCATCCCCTCTCTCCCTCCCTCCTACCTCAGCCCCTACCTTCCCCTCTCTCCCTCCGTCCTGCCTCAGCCCCTACCATGCCCTCTCCCCCCTCCCTCCTACCTCAGCCCCTACCATCCCCTCTCTCCCTCCTACCTCAGCCCATACCAACCCCTCTCTCCCTCCTTCATCAGCCCCTACCATCCCCTCTCTCACTCCATCCTGCCTCAGCCCCTACCATCCCCTCTCTCACTCCATCCTGCCTCAGCCCCTACCATCGGAACTCTCCCTCCTACCTCAGTCCCTACCATCCCCTCTCTCCCTCCCTCCTACCTCAGCCCCTACCATCCCCTCTCTCACTCCTACCTCAGCCCCTACGATCCCCTCTCTCCCTCCTGCCTCAGCCCCTACCATCCCCTCTCTACTCCCTCCTGCCTCAACCCCTACCATTCCCTCTCTCACTCCTTCCTACCTCAGCCCCTACCATCCCCTCTCACCCTCCTACCTCAGCTCCTACCATCCCGTCTCTGCCTCCGTCCTTCCTCAGCCCCTACAATCCCCTCTCTCCCTCCTGCCTCAGCATCTACCATCCCCTCTCTCACTCCGTCCTGCCTCAGCCCCTACCATCCCCTCTCTCACTCCGTTCTGCCTCAGCCCCTACCATCCCCCTCTCCCTCCTACCTCAGCCCCTACCATCCCCTCACTCCCTCCCTCCTACCTCAGCCCCTACCATCCCCTCTCTCCCTCCTAATTCAGCACCTACCAACCCCTCTCTCCCTCCTACCTCAGCCCCTACCATCTCCTCTCTCCCTCCCCCCTGCCTCAGCCCCTACCAACCACTCTCTCTCTCCTACCTCAGCCCCTACCAACCCATCTCTCCCCTCCTACCTTAGCCCCTACCATCCCCTCTCACCCTCCTACCTCAGCCACTTCCATCCCCTCTCTTCCGCCGTCCTGCCTCAGCCCCTACCATCCCCTATCTCCCTCCCTCCTGCCTCAGCCCCTACCATCCCCTCTCTCCCTCCGTCCTACCTCAGCCCTTAACATCCCCTCTCTCCGTCCTACCTCAGCCCCTACCATCCCCTCTCTCCCTCCTATCTCAGCCCCTACCATCCCCTCTCTCCCTCCTAACTCAGCCCCTACCATCGCCTCTCTCCCTCCGTCCTGCCTCAGCCCCTACCATCCCCTCTCTCCCTCCTGCCTCAGCCCCTACCATCCCCTGTCTCACTCCGTCCTGCCTCAGGCCCTACCATCCCCTCTCTCACTCCGTCCTGCCTCAGCCCCTACCATCCCCTCTCTCCCTCCTGCCTCAGCCCCTACCATCCCCTCTCTCCCTCCCTCCGACCTCAGCCCCTACCATCCCCTCTCTCCCTCCGACCTCCGCCCCTACCATTTCCTGTCTCCCTCCTACCTCAGCCCCTACCATCCCCTCTCACCCTCCTACCTCAGCCCCTACCAGCCCCACTCTCCCTCCCTCCTACCTCAGCCCCTACCATCCCCTCTCTCCCTCCCTCCTATCTCAGTCCCTACCATCCACTCTCTCCCTCCGTCCTGCCTCAGCCCCTACCATCCCCTCTCTCCCTCCTACCTCAGCCCCTACCATCCTCTCTCTCCCTCCGTCCTGCCTCAGCCCCTACCATCCCCTCTCTCCCTCCCTCCTGCCTCAGCCCCTACCATCCCCTCTCTCCCTCCATCCTGCCTCAGCCCCTACCATCCCCTCTCTCCTGCCTCAGCCCCTACCATCACCTCTCTCCCTCCTACCTCAGCCCCTACCATCCCCTCTCTCCCTCCCTCCTACCTCAGTCCCTACCATCCCCTCTCTCCCTCCGTCCTGCCTCAGCCACTACCATGCCCTCTCCCCCTCCCTCCTACTTCAGCCACTACCATCCCCTCTCTCCCTCCTACCTCAGCCCCTACCAACCCCTCTCTCCCTCCTTCATCAGCCCCTACCATCCCCTCTCTCACTCCGTCCTGCCTCAGCCCCTACCATCCCCTCTCTCACTCCATCCTGCCTGAGCCCCTACCATCCCAACTCTCCCTCCTACCTCAGCTCCTACCATCCCCTCTCTCCCTCCCTCCTACCTCAGCCCCTACCATCCCCTCTCTCCCTCCTTCCTCAGCCCCTACCATCCCCTCTCTCCCTCCTGCATCAGCCCCTACCATCCCCTCTCTCCCTCCCTCCTGCCTCAGCCCCTACCATCCCCTCTCTCCCTCCTACCTCAGCTCCTACCATTTAGTCTCTGCCTCCGTCCTACGTCAGCCCCTACCATCCCCTCTCTCCCTCCTGCCTCACCCCCTACCATCCACTCTTTCCCTCCTACCTCAGCCCCTACCAACCTCTCTCCCTCCTACCTCAGCCCCTACCATCCCCTCTCTCCCTCCCTCCTGCCTCAGGCCCTACCATCCCTTCTCTCCCTCTCTCCTACCTCAGCCCCTACCATCCCCTCTCTCCCTCCTACCTCAGCCCCTACCATCCTCTCTCTCCCTCCGTCCTGCCTCAGCCCCTACCATCCCCTCTCTCCCTCCCTCCTACCTCAGGCCCTACAATCCCCTCTCTCCCTCTGTCCTACCTCAGCCCCTACCATCCCCTCTATCCCTCCTATCTCAGCCCCTACCATCCTCTCTCTCCCTCCGTCCTGCCTCAGCCCCTACCATCCCCTCTCTCCCTCCCTCCTGCCTCAGCCCCTACCATCCCCTCTCTCCCTCCATCCAGCCTCAGCCCCTACCATCCCCTCTCTCTCCTGCCTCAGCCCCTACCATCACCTCTCTCCCTCCTACCTCAGCCCCTACCATCCCCTCTCTCCCTCCGCCTGCCTCAGCCACTACCATGCCCTCTCTCCCTCCCTCCTACATCAGCCCCTACCATCCCCTCTCTCTCTCCTACCTCAGCCCTTACCATCCCCTCTCTCCCTCCCTCCTGCCTCAGGCCCTACCAACCCCTCTCTCCCTCTGTCCTACCTCAGCCCCTACCATCCCCTCTCTCCGTCCTACCTCAGCCCCAACCATCCCCTCTGTCCCTCCTACCTCAGCCCCTACCATCCCCTCTCTCCCTCCTACCTCAGCCCCTACCATCCCCTCTCTCCCTCCTACCTCAGCCCCTACCATCGCCTCTCTCCCTCCGTCCTGCCTCAGCCCCTACTATCCCCTCTCTCCCTCTGTCCTACCTCAGCCCCACCCATCCCCTCACTCCCTCCTGCCTCAGCCCCTACCATCCCCTCTCTCACTCCGTCATTCCTCAGCCCCTACCATCCCCTCTCTCCCACCTAACTCAGCCCCTACCATCCCCTCTCTCCCTCCTACCTAAGCCCCTACCAACTCCTCTCTCCCTCCTACCTCAGCCCCTACCATCCCCTCTCACCCTCCTACCTCAGCCCCTACCAGCCCCACTCTCCCTCCCTCCTACCTCAGCCCCAACCATCCCCTCTCTCCCTCCCTCCTATCTCAGTCCCTACCATCCCCTCTCTCCCTCCGTCCTGCCTCAGCCCCTACCATCCCCTCTCTCGCTCCTACCTCAGCCCCTACCATTCTCTCTCTCCCTCCATCCTGCCTCAGCCCCTACCATCCTCTCTCTCTCCTGCCTCAGCCCCTACCATCACGTCTCTCCCTCCTACCTCAGCCCCTACCATCCCCTCTCTCCCTCCCTCCTACCTCAGCCCCTACCATCCCCTCTCTCCCTCCGTCCTGCCTCAGCCACTACCATGCCCTCTCTCCCTCCCTCCCACCTCAGCCCCTACCATCCCCTCTCTCTCTCCTACCTCAGCCCTTACCATCCCCTCTCTCCCTCCGTCCTGCCTCAGCCACTACCATGCCCTCTCTCCCTCCCTCCTACCTCAGCCCCTACCAACCCCTCTCTCCCTCCTGCCTCAGCCCCTACCATCCCCTCTCTCCCTCCCTCCTGCCTCAGGCCCTACCATCCCCTCTCTCCCTCTGTCCTACGTCAGCCCCTACCATCCCCTCTCTCCCTCCTACCTCAGCCCCTACCATTCTCTCTCCCTCCGTCCTGCCTCAGCCCCTACCATCCCCTCTCCCTCCCTCCTACCTCAGTCCCTACCATCCCCTCTCTCCCTCTGTCCTACCTCAGCCCCTACCATCCCCTCTCTCCCTCCTACCTCAGCCCCTACCATTCTATCTCTCCCTCCATCCTGCCTCAGCTCCTACCATCCCCTCTCTCCCTCCCTCCTGCCTCAGCCCCTACCATCCCCTCTCTCCCTCCATCCTGCCTCAGCCCCTACCATCCCCTCTCTCTCCTGCCTCAGCCCCTACCATCACCTCTCTCCCTGCTACCTCAGCCCCTACCATCCCCTCTCTCCCTCCGTCCTGCCTCAGCCACTACCATGCCCTCTCTCCCTCCCTCCTACCTCAGCCCCTACCATCCCCTCTCTCTCTCCTAACTCAGCCCCTACCATCCCCTCTCTCCCTCCGTCCTGCCTCAGACACTACCATGCCCTCTCTCCCTCCCTCCTACCTCAGCCCCTACCAACCCCTCTCTCCCTCCTACCTCAGCCCCTACCATCCCCTTTCACCCTCCTAATTCAGCCCCTACCAACCCCTCTCTCCCTCCTACCTCAGCCCCTACCATCTCCTCTCTCCCTCCCTCCTGCCTCAGCCCCTACCAACCCCTCTCTCTCTCCTACCTCAGCCCCTACCAACCCCTCTCTCCCTCCTTCCTCAGCCCCTACCATCCCCTCTCACCCTCCTACCAAAGCCACTTCCATACCCTCTCTTCCTCCGTCCTGCCTCAGCCCCTACCATCCCCTATCTCCCTCCCTCCTGCCTCAGCCCCTACCATCCCCTCTCTCCATCCGTCCTACCTCAGCCCTTACCATCCCCTCTCTCCGTCCTACCTCAGCCCCTACCATCCCCTCTCTCCCTCCTACCTCAGCCCCTAACATCCCCTCTCTCCCTCCTAACTCAGCCCCTACCATCGCCTCTCTCCCTCCGTCCTGCCTCAGCCCCTACCATCCCCTCTCTCCCTCTGTCCTACCTCAGCCCCTACCATCCCCTCTCTCCCTCCTGCCTCAGCCCCTACCATCCCCTGTCTCACTCCGTCCTGCCTCAGGCCCTACCAGCCCCACTCTCCCTCCCTCCTACCTCAGCCCCTACCATCCCCTCTCTCCCTCCCTCATCTCTGTCCCTACCATCCCCTCTCTCCCTCCGTACTGCCTCAGCCCCTACCATCCCCTCTCTCCCTCCTACCTCAGCCCCTACCATCCTCTCTCTCCCTCCGTCCTGCCTCAGCCCCTACCAACCCCTCTCTCCCTTCCTCCTGCCTCAGCCGCTACCATCCCCTCTCTCCCTCCATCCTGCCTCAGCACCTACCATCCCCTCTCTCTCCTGCCTCAGCCCTTACCATCACCTCTCTCCCTCCTACCTCAGCCCCTACCATCTGCTCACTCCCTCCCTCCTACCTCAGCCCCTACCATCCCCTCTCTCCCTCCTACCTCAGCCCCTACCAACCCCTCTCTCCCTCCTTCATCAGCCCCTACCATCCCCTCTCTCACTCCATCCTGCCTCAGCCCCTACCATCCCAACTCTCGCTCCTACCTCAGCCCCTACCATCCCCTCTCTCCCTCCCTCCTACCTCAGCCCCTACCATCCCCTCTCTCCCTCCTACCTCAGCCCCACCATCCCCTCTCTCCCTCCTGCCTCAGCCCCTACCATGCCTTCTCTACTCCCTCCTGCCTCAGCCCCTACCATCCCCTCTCTCACTCCTTCCTACCTCAGCCCCTACCTGACCGTCTCTCCCACACTCCTACCTCAGCCCCTACCATCCGCTCTCTCCTTCCCTCCTAGCTCAGCCCCTACCATCCCCTCTCTCCCTCCTACCTCAGCTCCTACCATCCCGTCTCTGCCTCCGTCCTACGTCAGCCCCTACCATCCCCTCTCTCCCTCCTGCCTCACCCCCTACCATCCACTCTTTCCCTCCTACCTCAGCCCCTACCAACCCCTCTCTCCCTCCTGCCTCAGCCCCTACCATCCCCTCTCCCTCCGTCCTGCCTCAGCCCCTACCATCCCCTCTCTCCCTCCCTCCTGCCTCAGCCCCTACCATCCCCTCTCTCCCTCCATCCTGCCTCAGCCCCTACCATCCCCTCTCTCTCCTGCCTCAGCCCCTACCATCACCTCTCTCCCTCCTACCTCAGCCCCTACCATCCCCTCTCTCCCTCCGTCCTGCCTCAGCCACTACCATGCCCTCTCTCCCTCCCTCCTACCTCAGCCCCTACCATCCCCTCTCTCTCTCCTACCTCAGCCCCTACCATCCCCTCTCTCTCCTGCCTCAGCCCCTACCATCACCTCTCTCCCTCCTACCTCAGCCCCTACCATCCCCTCTCTCCCTCCGTCCTGCCTCAGCCACTACCATGCCCTCTCTCCCTCCCTCCTACCTCAGCCCCTACCAACCCCTCTCTCCCTCCTACCTCAGCCCCTACCATCCCCTCTCACCCTCCTACCTCAGCCCCTACCATCCCCTCTCTCCCTCCGTCCTGCCTCAGCCCCTACCATCCCCTCTCTCCCTCCCTCCTGCCTCAGGCCCTACCATCCCCTCTCTCCCTCTGTCCTACCTTAGCCCCTGCCATCCCCTCTCCCTCCTACCTCAGCCCCTACCATCCTCTCTCTCCCTCCGTCCTGCCTCAGCCCCTACCATCCCCTCTCTCCCTCCCTCCTACCTCTGGCCCTACCATCCCCTCTCTCCCTCTGTCCTACCACAGCCCCTACCATCCCCTCTCTCCCTCCTACCTCAGCCCCTACCATCCTCGCTCTCCCTCCGTCCTGCCTCAGCCCCTACCATCCCCTCTCTCCCTCCCTCCTGCCTCAGCCCCCACCATCCCCTCTCTCCCTCCATCCTGCCTCAGCCCCTACCATCCCCTCTCTCTCCTGCCTGAGCCCCTACCATCACCTCTCTCCCTCCTACCTCAGCCCCTACCATCCCCTCTCTCCCTCCGTCCTGCCTCAGCCACTACCATGCCCTCTCTCCCTCCCTCCTACCTCAGCCCCTACCATCCCCTCTCTCTCTCCTACCTCAGCCCCTACCATCCCCTCTCTCCCTCCATCCTGCCTCAGCCACTACCATGCCCTCTCTCCCTCCCTCCTACCTCTGCCCCTACCAACCCCTCTCTCCCTCCTACCTCAGCCCCTACCATCCCCTCTCACCCTCCTACCTCAGCCCCTACCATCCCCTCTCTCCCTCCGTCCTGCCTCAGCCCCTACCATCCCCTCTCTCCCTCCCTCCTGCCTCAGGCCCTACCATCCCCTCTCTCCCTCCGTCCTACCTCAGCCCTTAACATCCCCTCTCTCCGTCCTACCTCAGCCCCTACCATCCCCTCTCTCCCTCCTATCTCAGCCCCTACCATCCCCTCTCTCCCTCCTAACTCAGCCCCTACCATCGCCTCTCTCCCTCCGTCCTGCCTCAGCCCCTACCATCCCCTCTCTCCCTCCTGCCTCAGCCCCTACCATCCCCTGTCTCACTCCGTCCTGCCTCAGGCCCTACCATCCCCTCTCTCACTCCGTCCTGCCTCAGCCCCTACCATCCCCTCTCTCCCTCCTGCCTCAGCCCCTACCATCCCCTCTCTCCCTCCCTCCGACCTCAGCCCCTACCATCCCCTCTCTCCCTCCGACCTCCGCCCCTACCATTTCCTGTCTCCCTCCTACCTCAGCCCCTACCATCCCCTCTCACCCTCCTACCTCAGCCCCTACCAGCCCCACTCTCCCTCCCTCCTACCTCAGCCCCTACCATCCCCTCTCTCCCTCCCTCCTATCTCAGTCCCTACCATCCACTCTCTCCCTCCGTCCTGCCTCAGCCCCTACCATCCCCTCTCTCCCTCCTACCTCAGCCCCTACCATCCTCTCTCTCCCTCCGTCCTGCCTCAGCCCCTACCATCCCCTCTCTCCCTCCCTCCTGCCTCAGCCCCTACCATCCCCTCTCTCCCTCCATCCTGCCTCAGCCCCTACCATCCCCTCTCTCCTGCCTCAGCCCCTACCATCACCTCTCTCCCTCCTACCTCAGCCCCTACCATCCCCTCTCTCCCTCCCTCCTACCTCAGTCCCTACCATCCCCTCTCTCCCTCCGTCCTGCCTCAGCCACTACCATGCCCTCTCCCCCTCCCTCCTACTTCAGCCACTACCATCCCCTCTCTCCCTCCTACCTCAGCCCCTACCAACCCCTCTCTCCCTCCTTCATCGGCCCCTACCATCCCCTCTCTCACTCCGTCCTGCCTCAGCCCCTACCATCCCCTCTCTCACTCCATCCTGCCTGAGCCCCTACCATCCCAACTCTCCCTCCTACCTCAGCTCCTACCATCCCCTCTCTCCCTCCCTCCTACCTTAGCCCCTACCATCCCCTCTCTCCCTCCTTCCTCAGCCCCTACCATCCCCTCTCTCCCTCCTGCATCAGCCCCTACCATCCCCTCTCTCCCTCCCTCCTGCCTCAGCCCCTACCATCCCCTCTCTCCCACCTACCTCAGCTCCTACCATTTAGTCTCTGCCTCCGTCCTACGTCAGCCCCTACCATCCCCTCTCTCCCTCCTGCCTCACCCCCTACCATCCACTCTTTCCCTCCTACCTCAGCCCCTACCAACCTCTCTCCCTCCTACCTCAGCCCCTACCATCCCCTCTCTCCCTCCCTCCTGCCTCAGGCCCCTACCATCCCTTCTCTCCCTCTCTCCTACCTCAGCCCCTACCATCCCCTCTCTCCCTCCTACCTCAGCCCCTACCATCCTCTCTCTCCCTCCGTCCTGCCTCAGCCCCTACCATCCCCTCTCTCCCTCCCTCCTACCTCAGGCCCTACAATCCCCTCTCTCCCTCTGTCCTACCTCAGCCCCTACCATCCCCTCTCTCCCTCCTATCTCAGCCCCTACCATCCTCTCTCTCCCTCCGTCCTGCCTCAGCCCCTACCATCCCCTCTCTCCCTCCCTCCTGCCTCAGCCCCTACCATCCCCTCTCTCCCTCCATCCAGCCTCAGCCCCTACCATCCCCTCTCTCTCCTGCCTCAGCCCCTACCATCACCTCTCTCCCTCCTACCTCAGCCCCTACCATCCCCTCTCTCCCTCCGCCTGCCTCAGCCACTACCATGCCCTCTCTCCCTCCCTCCTACATCAGCCCCTACCATCCCCTCTCTCTCTCCTACCTCAGCCCTTACCATCCCCTCTCTCCCTCCCTCCTGCCTCAGGCCCTACCATCCCCTCTCTCCCTCTGTCCTACCTCAGCCCCTACCATCCCCTCTCTCCGTCCTACCTCAGCCCCAACCATCCCCTCTGTCCCTCCTACCTCAGCCCCTACCATCCCCTCTCTCCCTCCTACCTCAGCCCCTACCATCCCCTCTCTCCCTCCTACCTCAGCCCCTACCATCGCCTCTCTCCCTCCGTCCTGCCTCAGCCCCTACTATCCCCTCTCTCCCTCTGTCCTACCTCAGCCCCACCCATCCCCTCTCTCCCTCCTGCCTCAGCCCCTACCATCCCCTCTCTCACTCCGTCATTCCTCAGCCCCTACCATCCCCTCTCTCCCACCTAACTCAGCCCCTACCATCCCCTCTCTCCCTCCTACCTAAGCCCCTACCAACTCCTCTCTCCCTCCTACCTCAGCCCCTACCATCCCCTCTCACCCTCCTACCTCAGCCCCTACCAGCCCCACTCTCCCTCCCTCCTACCTCAGCCCCAACCATCCCCTCTCTCCCTCCCTCCTATCTCAGTCCCTACCATCCCCTCTCTCCCTCCGTCCTGCCTCAGCCCCTACCATCCCCTCTCTCGCTCCTACCTCAGCCCCTACCATTCTCTCTCTCCCTCCATCCTGCCTCAGCCCCTACCATCCTCTCTCTCTCCTGCCTCAGCCCCTACCATCACGTCTCTCCCTCCTACCTCAGCCCCTACCATCCCCTCTCTCCCTCCCTCCTACCTCAGCCCCTACCATCCCCTCTCTCCCTCCGTCCTGCCTCAGCCACTACCATGCCCTCTCTCCCTCCCTCCTGCCTCAGCCCCTACCATCCCCTCTCTCCCTCCATCCAGCCTCAGCCCCTACCATCCCCTCTCTCTCCTGCCTCAGCCCCTACCATCACCTCTCTCCCTCCTACCTCAGCCCCTACCATCCCCTCTCTCCCTCCGCCTGCCTCAGCCACTACCATGCCCTCTCTCCCTCCCTCCTACATCAGCCCCTACCATCCCCTCTCTCTCTCCTACCTCAGCCCTTACCATCCCCTCTCTCCCTCCCTCCTGCCTCAGGCCCTACCATCCCCTCTCTCCCTCTGTCCTACCTCAGCCCCTACCATCCCCTCTCTCCGTCCTACCTCAGCCCCAACCATCCCCTCTGTCCCTCCTACCTCAGCCCCTACCATCCCCTCTCTCCCTCCTACCTCAGCCCCTACCATCCCCTCTCTCCCTCCTACCTCAGCCCCTACCATCGCCTCTCTCCCTCCGTCCTGCCTCAGCCCCTACTATCCCCTCTCTCCCTCTGTCCTACCTCAGCCCCACCCATCCCCTCTCTCCCTCCTGCCTCAGCCCCTACCATCCCCTCTCTCACTCCGTCATTCCTCAGCCCCTACCATCCCCTCTCTCCCACCTAACTCAGCCCCTACCATCCCCTCTCTCCCTCCTACCTAAGCCCCTACCAACTCCTCTCTCCCTCCTACCTCAGCCCCTACCATCCCCTCTCACCCTCCTACCTCAGCCCCTACCAGCCCCACTCTCCCTCCCTCCTACCTCAGCCCCAACCATCCCCTCTCTCCCTCCCTCCTATCTCAGTCCCTACCATCCCCTCTCTCCCTCCGTCCTGCCTCAGCCCCTACCATCCCCTCTCTCGCTCCTACCTCAGCCCCTACCATTCTCTCTCTCCCTCCATCCTGCCTCAGCCCCTACCATCCTCTCTCTCTCCTGCCTCAGCCCCTACCATCACGTCTCTCCCTCCTACCTCAGCCCCTACCATCCCCTCTCTCCCTCCCTCCTACCTCAGCCCCTACCATCCCCTCTCTCCCTCCGTCCTGCCTCAGCCACTACCATGCCCTCTCTCCCTCCCTCCCACCTCAGCCCCTACCATCCCCTCTCTCTCTCCTACCTCAGCCCTTACCATCCCCTCTCTCCCTCCGTCCTGCCTCAGCCACTACCATGCCCTCTCTCCCTCTGTCCTACGTCAGCCCCTACCATCCCCTCTCTCCCTCCTACCTCAGCCCCTACCATTCTCTCTCCCTCCGTCCTGCCTCAGCCCCTACCATCCCCTCTCCCTCCCTCCTACCTCAGTCCCTACCATCCCCTCTCTCCCTCTGTCCTACCTCAGCCCCTACCATCCCCTCTCTCCCTCCTACCTCAGCCCCTACCATTCTATCTCTCCCTCCATCCTGCCTCAGCTCCTACCATCCCCTCTCTCCCTCCCTCCTGCCTCAGCCCCTACCATCCCCTCTCTCCCTCCATCCTGCCTCAGCCCCTACCATCCCCTCTCTCTCCTGCCTCAGCCCCTACCATCACCTCTCTCCCTGCTACCTCAGCCCCTACCATCCCCTCTCTCCCTCCGTCCTGCCTCAGCCACTACCATGCCCTCTCTCCCTCCCTCCTACCTCAGCCCCTACCATCCCTCTCTCTCTCCTAACTCAGCCCCTACCATCCCCTCTCTCCCTCCGTCCTGCCTCAGACACTACCATGCCCTCTCTCCCTCCCTCCTACCTCAGCCCCTACCAACCCCTCTCTCCCTCCTACCTCAGCCCCTACCATCCCCTTTCACCCTCCTAATTCAGCCCCTACCAACCCCTCTCTCCCTCCTACCTCAGCCCCTACCATCTCCTCTCTCCCTCCCTCCTGCCTCAGCCCCTACCAACCCCCTCTCTCTCCTCCTACCTCAGCCCCTACCAACCCTCTCTCCCTCCTTCCTCAGCCCCCTACCATCCCCTCTCACCCTCCTACCTCAGCCACTTCCATACCCTCTCTTCCTCCGTCCTGCCTCAGCCCCTACCATCCCCTATCTCCTCCCTCCTGCCTCAGCCCCTACCATCCCCTCTCTCCATCCGTCCTACCTCAGCCCTTACCATCCCCTCTCTCCGTCCTACCTCAGCCCCTACCATCCCCTCTCTCCCTCCTACCTCAGCCCCTAACATCCCCTCTCTCCCTCCTAACTCAGCCCCTACCATCGCCTCTCTCCCTCCGTCCTGCCTCAGACCCCTACCATCCCCTCTCTCCCTCTGTCCTACCTCAGCCCCTACCATCCCCTCTCTCCCTCCTGCCTCAGCCCCTACCATCCCCTGTCTCACTCCGTCCTGCCTCAGGCCCTACCAGCCCCACTCTCCCTCCCTCCTACCTCCAGCCCCTACCATCCCCCTCTCTCCCTCCCTCATCTCTGTCCCTACCATCCCCTCTCTCCCTCCGTACTGCCTCAGCCCCTACCATCCCCTCTCTCCCTCCTACCTCAGCCCCTACCATCCTCTCTCTCCCTCCGTCCTGCCTCAGCCCCTACCAACCCCTCTCTCCCTTCCTCCTGCCTCAGCCGCTACCATCCCCTCTCTCCCTCCTTCCTGCCTCAGCACCTACCATCCCCTCTCTCTCCTGCCTCAGCCCTTACCATCACCTCTCTCCCTCCTACCTCAGCCCCTACCATCTGCTCACTCCCTCCCTCCTACCTCAGCCCCTACCATCCCAACTCTCGCTCCTACCTCAGCCCCTACCATCCCCTCTCTCCCTCCCTCCTACCTCAGCCCCTACCATCCCCTCTCTCCCTCCTACCTCAGCCCCACCATCCCCTCTCTCCCTCCTGCCTCAGCCCCTACCATGCCTTCTCTACTCCCTCCTGCCTCAGCCCCTACCATCCCCTCTCTCACTCCTTCCTACCTCAGCCCCTACCTGACCGTCTCTCCCACACTCCTACCTCAGCCCCTACCATCCGCTCTCTCCTTCCCTCCTAGCTCAGCCCCTACCATCCCCTCTCTCCCTCCTACCTCAGCTCCTACCATCCCGTCTCTGCCTCCGTCCTACGTCAGCCCCTACCATCCCCTCTCTCCCTCCTGCCTCACCCCCTACCATCCACTCTTCCCTCCTACCTCAGCCCCTACCAACCCCTCTCTCCCTCCTGCCTCAGCCCCTACCATCCCCTCTCCCTCCGTCCTGCCTCAGCCCCTACCATCCCCTCTCTCCCTCCCTCCTGCCTCAGCCCCTACCATCCCCTCTCTCCCTCCATCCTGCCTCAGCCCCTACCATCCCCTCTCTCTCCTGCCTCAGCCCCTACCATCACCTCTCTCCCTCCTACCTCAGCCCCTACCATCCCCTCTCTCCTCTCCGTCCTGCCTCAGCCACTACCATGCCCTCTCTCCCTCCCTCCTACCTCAGCCCCTACCATCCCCCTCTCTCTCTCCTACCTCAGCCCCTACCATCCCCTCTCTCTCCTGCCTCAGCCCCTACCATCACCTCTCTCCCTCCTACCTCAGCCCCTACCATCTCCTCTCTCCCTCCGTCCTGCCTCAGCCACTACCATGCCCTCTCTCCCTCCCTCCTACCTCAGCCCCTACCAACCCCTCTCTCCCTCCTACCTCAGCCCCTACCATCCCCTCTCACCCTCCTACATCAGCCCCTACCATCCCCTCTCTCCTCCGTCCTGCCTCAGCCCCTACCATCCCCTCTCTCCCTCCCTCCTGCCTCAGGCCCTACCATCCCCTCTCTCCCTCTGTCCTACCTTAGCCCCTGCCATCCCCTCTCCCTCCTACCTCAGCCCCTACCATCCTCTCTCTCCCTCCGTCCTGCCTCAGCCCCTACCATCCCCTCTCTCCCTCCCTCCTACCTCTGGCCCTACCATCCCCTCTCTCCCTCTGTCCTACCACAGCCCCTACCATCCCCTCTCTCCCTCCTACCTCAGCCCCTACCATCCTCGCTCTCCCTCCGTCCTGCCTCAGGCCCCTACCATCCCCTCTCTCCCTCCCTCCTGCCTCAGCCCCCACCATCCCCTCTCTCCCTCCATCCTGCCTCAGCCCCTACCATCCCTCTCTCTCCTGCCTCAGCCCCTACCATCACCTCTCTCCCTCCTACCTCAGCCCCTACCATCCCCTCTCTCCCTCCGTCCTGCCTCAGCCACTACCATGCCCTCTCTCCCTCCCTCCTACCTCAGCCCCTACCATCCCCTCTCTCTCTCCTACCTCAGCCCCTACCATCCCCTCTCTCCCTCCGTCCTGCCTCAGCCACTACCATGCCCTCTCTCCCTCCCTCCTACCTCTGCCCCTACCAACCCCTCTCTCCCTCCCTACCTCAGCCCCTACCATCCCCTCTCACCCTCCTACCTCAGCCCCTACCATCCCCTCTCTCCCTCCGTCCTGCCTCAGCCCCTACCATCCCCTCTCTCCCTCCCTCCTGCCTCAGGCCCTACCATCACCCTCTCTCCCTCTGTCCTACCTCAGCCCCTTCCATCCCCCTATCTCCGTCCTACCTCAGCCCCTACGATCCCCTCTCTCCCTCCTTCCTCAGCCCCTACCATCCCCTCTCTCCCTCCTACCTCAGCCCCTACCATCGCCTCTCTCCCTCCGTCCTGCCTCAGCCCCTACCATCCCCTCTCTCCCTCCGTCCTACCTCAGCCCCTACCATCCCCTCTCTCCCTCCTGACTCAGCACCTACAATCCCCTCTCTCACTCCGTCCTGCCTCAGCCCCCTACCATGCCCTCCTCTCACTCCGTCCTGCCTCAGACCCTACCATCCCCCTCTCCCTCCTTCCTCAGCCCCTACCATCCACTCTCTCCCTCCCACCTACATCAGCCCCTACCATTCCCTCTCTCCCTCCTACTTCAGCCCCTACCAACCGCTCTCTCCCTCCTACCTCAAGCCCCTACCATCTCCTCTCTCCCTCCTCCGACCTCAGCCCAACCATCCCCTCTCTCCCTCCGACCTCAGCCCCTACCATCCCCTCTCTCCCTCCTACCTCAGCACCTATCATTCCCCTCTCACCCTCCTACCCTCAGCCCCTACCAGCCCCACTCTCCCTCCCTCCTACATCACCCCCCTAGCATCCCCTCTCTCCCTCCCTCCTATCTCAGTCCCCTACCATCCCCTCTCTCCCTCCATCCTGCCTCAGCCCCTACCATTCCCTCTCTCCCTCCTTCCTCAGCCCCTACCATCCTCTCTCTCCCTCCGTCCTGCCTCAGCCCCTACCATCCCCTCTCACCCTCCCTCCTGCCTCAGCCCTACCATCCCCTCCCTCCCTCCATCCTGCCTCAGCCCCTACCATCCCCTCTCTCTCCTGACTCAGCCCCTACCATCACCTCTCTCCCTCCTACCTCAGCCCCTACCATCCCCTCTCTCCCTCCCTCCTACCTCAGCCCCTACCATCCCCTCTCTCCCTCCGTCCTGCCTCAGCCCCTACCCATGCCCTCTCCCCCTCCCTCCTACCTCAGCCCCTACCATCCCCCTCTCTCCCTCCTACCTCAGCCCCTACCAACCCCTCTCTCCCTCCTTCATCAGCCCCTACCATCCCCTCTCTCACTCCATCCTGCCTCAGCCCCTACCATCCCCTCTCTCACTCCATCCTGCCTCAGCCCCTACCATCGGAACTCTCCCTCCTACCTCAGCCCCTACCATCCCCTCTCTCCCTCCCTCCTACCTCAGCCCCTACCATCCCCTCTCTCCCTCCTACCTCAGCCCCTACCATCCCCTCTCTCCCTCCTGCCTCAGCCCCTACCATCCCCTCTCTACTCCCTCCTGCCTCAGCCCCTACCGTCCCCTCTCTCACTCCTTCCTACCTCAGCCCCTACCATCCCCTCTCACCCTCCTACCTCAGCTCCTACCATCCCGTCTCTGCCTCCGTCCTACGCCTACCATCCCCTCTCTCCCTCCTGCCTCACCCCCTACCATCCACTCTTTCCCTCCTACCTCAGCCCCTACCAATCCCCTCTCTCCCTCCCACCTACCTCAGCCCCTACCATCCCCTCTCTCCTCCTACCTCAGCCCCTACCATCCCCTCTCTCCCTCTCTCCTGCCTCAGCCCCTACCATCCCCTCTCTCTCTCCTAACTCAACCCCTACCCAACCTCTCTCTCCCTCCTACCTCAGCCCCTACCATCCCCTCTCACACTCTTACCTCAGCCCCTACCAGCCCCTCTCTTCCCTCCGTCCTGCCTCAGCCCCTACCATCCCCTCTCTCCCTCCCTCCTGCCTCAGGCCGTACCCATCCCCCTCTCTCCCTCTGTCCTACCTCAGCCCCTACCATCATCTCTCTCCGTCCTACCTCAGCCCCTACCATCCCCTCTCTCCCTCCTACCTCAGCCCCTACCATCCCCTCTCTCCCTCCTACCTCAGCCCCTACCATCGCCTCTCTCCCTCCGTCCTGCCTCAGCCCCTACCTTCCCCTCTCTCCCTCCGTCCTACCTAAGCCCCCTACCATCCCCTCTCTCCCTCCTGCCTCAGCCCCTACCATCCCCTCCCTCACTCTGTGCTGCCTCAGCCCCTACCATCCCCCTCTCCCTCCTACCTCAGACCCTACCATCCCCTCTCTCCCCTCCCTCCTACCTCAGCCCCTACCATCCCCTCTCCCTCCTACTTCAGCTCCTACCAACCCCTCTCTCCCCCCTTCCTCAGCCCCTACCATCTCATCTCTCCCTCCCTCCTGCCTAAGCCCCTACCAACCCATCTCTCTCTCCTACCTCAGCCCCTTCCAACCCCTCTCCCCCTCCTACCTCAGCCACTACCATCCCCTCTCACCCTCCTACCTCAGCCCCTACCATCCGCTCTCTTCCTCCGTCCTGCCTCAGCCCCTACCATCCCCACTCTCCCTCCCCCTACCATCCCCTCTCTCCATCCTTCCTATCTCAGCCCCTACCATCCCCTCTCTCTCCTGCCTCAGCCCCTACCATCCCCTCTCTCCGTCCTACCTCAGTCCCTACCATCCCCTCTCTCCCTCCTACCTCAGCCCCTACCATCCCCTCTCTCCCTCCTTACTCTGCCCCTACCATCGCCTCTCTACCTCCGTCCTGCCTCAGCCCCTACCATCCCCTCTCTCCCTCCGTCCTACCTCAGCCCCTACCATCCCCTCTCTCCCTCCTGCCTCAGCCCCTACCATCCCCTCTCTCACTCCGTCCTGCCTTAGCCCCTACCATCCCCTCTCTCACTCCGTCCTGCCTCAGCCCCTACCATCCCCTCTCTCCCTCCCTCCTGCCTCAGGCCCTACCATCACCTCTCTCCCTCTGTCCTACCTCAGCCCCTACCATCCCCTATCTCCATCCTACCTCAGCCCCTACGATCCCCTCTCTCCCTCCTTCCTCAGCCCCTACCATCCCCTCTCTCCCTCCTACCTCAGCCCCTACCATCGCCTCTCTCCCTCCGTCCTGCCTCAGCCCCTACCATCCCCTCTCTCCCTCCGTCCTACCTCAGCCCCTACCATCCCCTCTCTCCCTCCTGCCTCAGCACCTACCATCCCCTCTCTCACTCCGTCCTGCCTCAGCCCCTACCATGCCCTCTCTCACTCCGTCCTGCCTCAGCCCCTACCATCCCCCTCTCCCTCCTTCCTCAGCCCCTACCATCCACTCTCTCCCTCCCTCCTACATCAGCCCCTACCATTCCCTCTCTCCCTCCTACTTCAGCCCCTACCAACCCCTCTCTCCCTCCTACCTCAGCCACTACCATCTCCTCTCTCCCTCCCTCCTGCCTCAGCCCCTACCAACCCCTCTCTCTCTCCTACCTCAGCCCCTACCAACCCCTCTCTCCCTCCTACCTCAGCCCCTACCATCCCCTCTCACCCTCCTACCTCAGCCACTTCCATCCCCTCTCTTCCTCCGTCCTGCCTCAGCCCCTACCATCCCATATCTCCCTCCCTCCTGCCTCAGCCCCTATCATCCCCTCTCTCCCTCCGTCCTACCTCAGCCCTTACCATCCCCTCTCTCCGTCCTACTTCAGCCCCTTCCATCCCCTCTCTCCCTCCTACCTCAGCCCCTACCATCCCCTCTCTCCCTCCTAACTCAGCCCCCACCATCTCCTCTCCCTCCGTCCTGCCTCAGCCCCCACCATCCCCTCTCTCCCTCTGTCCTACCTCAGCCCCTACCATCCCCTCTCTCCCTCCTGCCTCAGCCCCTACCATCCCCTCTCTCACTCCGTCCTCCCTCAGGCCCTACCATCCCCTCTCTCACTCCGTCCTGCCTCAGCCCCTACCATCCCCTCTCTCCCTCCTTCCTCAGCCCCTACCATCCCCTCTCTCCCTCCCTCCGACCTCAGCCCAACCATCCCCTCTCTCCCTCCGACCTCAGCCCCTACCATCACCTCTCTCCCTCCTACCTCAGCACCTACCATCCCCTCTCACCCTCCTACCTCAGCCCCTACCAGCCCCACTCTCCCTCCCTCCTACATCACCCCCTAGCATCCCCTCTCTCCCTCCCTCCTATCTCAGTCCCTACCATCCCCTCTCTCCCTCCGTCCTGCCTCAGCCCCTACCATCCCCTCTCACCCTCCTTCCTCAGCCCCTACCATCCTCTCTCTCCCCTCCGTCCTGCCTCAGCCCCTACCATCCCCTCTCACCCTCCCTCCTGCCTCAGCCCCTACCATCCCCTCCCTCCCTCCATCCTGCCTCAGCCCCTACCATCCCCTCTCTCTCCTGACTCAGCCCCTACCATCACCTCTCTCCCTCCTACCTCAGCCCCTACCATCCCCCTCTCCCTCCCTCCTACCTCAGCCCCCTACCATCCCCCTCTCTCCCTCCGTCCTGCCTCAGCCCCTACCATGCCCTCTCCCCCTCCCTCCTACCTCAGCCCCTACCATCCCCTCTCTCCCTCCTACCTCAGCCCCTACCAACCCCTCTCTCCCTCCTTCATCAGCCCCTACCATCCCCTCTCTCACTCCATCCTGCCTCAGCCCCTACCATCCCCTCTCTCACTCCATCCTGCCTCAGCCCCTACCATCGGAACTCTCCCTCCTACCTCAGCCCCTACCATCCCCTCTCTCCCTCCCTCCCTCCTACCTCAGCCCCTACCATCCCCCTCTCTCCCTCCTACCTCAGCCCCTACCATCCCCTCTCTACTCCCTCCTGCCTCAGCCCCTACCGTCCCCTCTCTCACTCCTTCCTACCTCAGCCCCTACCATCCCCTCTCACCCTCCTACCTCAGCTCCTACCATCCCTTCTCTGCCTCCGTCCTACGTCAGCCCCTACCATCCCCTCTCTCCCTCCTGCCTCACCCCCTACCATCCACTCTTTCCTCCTACCTCAGCCCCTACCATCCCCTCTCTCCCTCCCACCTACCTCAGCCCCTACCATCCCCTCTCTCCTCCTACCTCAGCCCCTACCATCCCCTCTCTCCCTCTCTCCTGCCTCAGCCCCTACCATCCCCCTCTCTCTCTCCTACCTCAAACCCCTACCAATCTCTCTCTCTCCCTCCTACCTCAGCCCCTACCATCCCCTCTCACACTCTTACCTCAGCCCCTACCAGCCCCTCTCTCCCTCCGTCCTGCCTCAGCCCCTACCATCCCCTCTCTCCCTCCCTCCTGCCTCAGGCCCTACCATCCCCTCTCTCCCTCTGTCCTACCTCAGCCCCTACCATCCCCCTCTCTCCGTCCTACCTCAGCCCCTCCCATCCCCTCTCTCCCTCCTACCTCAGCCCCTACCATCGCCTCTCTCCCTCCGTCCTGCCTCAGCCCCTACCTTCTCCCTCTCTCCCTCCGTCCTACCTAAGCCCCTACCATCCCCTCTCTCCCTCCTCCTCAGCCCCTACCATCCCCTCCCTCACTCTGTGCTGCCTCAGCCCCTACCATCCCCCTCTCCCTCCTACCTCAGACCCTACCATCCCCTCTCTCCCTCCCTCCTACCTCAGCCCCTACCATCCCCTCTCCTCCTACTTCAGCTCCTACCAACCCCTCTCTCCCCCCTTCCCTCAGCCCCTACCATCTCCTCTCTCCCTCCTACCTCAGCCCCTACCATCCGCTCTCTTCCTCCGTCCTGCCTCAGCCCCTACCATCCCCACTCTCCCTCCCCCTACCATCCCCTCTCTCCATCCTTCCTATCTCAGCCCCTACCATCCCCCTCTCTCTCCTGCCTCAGCCCCTACCATCCCCCTCTCTCCCTCCTTACTCTGCCCGTACCATCGCCTCTCTACCTCCGTCCTGCCTCAGCCCCTACCATCCCCTCTCTCCCTCCGTCCTACCTCAGCCCCTACCATCCCCTCTCTCCCTCCTGCCTCAGCCCCTACCATCCCCTCTCTCACTCCGTCCTGCCTTAGCCCCTAACATCCCCTCTCTCACTCCGTCCTGCCTCAGCCCCTACCATCCCCTCTCTCCCTACCTACCTCAGCCCCTACCATCCCCTCTCTCCCTCCCTCCTACCTCATCCCTTCCATCCTCTCTCTCCCTCCTACTTCAGCCCCTACCAATCCCTCTCTCCCTCCTACCTCAGCCCCTACCATCTCCTCTCACCCTCCGACCTCAGCCCCTTCCATCCCCTCTCTCCCTCCGTCCTGCCTCAGCCCCGACCATCCCCTCTCTCCCTCCTACCTCAGCCCCTACCATCCCCTCTCTCCCTCCGTCCTGCCTCAGCCCCTACCATCCCCTCTCTCCCTCCCTCCTGCCTCAGCCCCTACATCAACGCTCTCCCTCCATCCTGCCTCAGCCCCTACCATCCCCTCTCTCTCCTGCCTCAGCCCCTACCAATCCCCTCTCTCCCTCCCTCCTACCTCAGCCCCTACCATCCCCTCTCTCTATCCGTCCTGCCTCAGCCCCTACCATCCACTCTCTCCCTCCCTCCTACCTCAGCCCCTACGATCCCCCTCTCTCTCTCCGTCCTACCTCAGCCCCTACCATCCCCTCTCTCCCTTCCTCCTGCCTCAGGACCCTACCATCCCCTCTGTCTCTCCGTCCTACCTCAGCCCCTACCATCCCCTCTCTCTCTCCGTCCTACCTCAGCCCCTACCATCCCCTCTCTCACTCCCTCCTGCCTCAGCACTTACCATCCCCTCTCCCCCTCCCTCCTGCCTCAGCCCCTACCATCCCCTCTCTCCCTCCCTCCTGCCTCAGCCCCTACCATCCCCTCTCTCCCTCCATCCTCCCTCAGCCCCTACCATTCCCTCTCTCCCTCCCTCCTACCTCAGCCCCTACCATCCCCCTCTCCCTACCTCCTGCCTCAGCCCCTACCATCCCCTCTCTCCCTCCTACCTCAGCCCCTACCAAGCCCTCTCTCCCTCCTACCTCAGCCCCTACCATCCCCTCTCTCCTCCCTCCTACCTCAGCCCCTACCATCCCCTCTCCCCCTCCGTACTACCTCAGCCCCTACCATCCCCTCTCTCCCTCCGTCCTACCTCAGCCCCTACCATCCCCTCTCTCCCTTCTGCCTCAGCCCCTACCATCCCCTCTCCTCTCTCCGTCCTGCCTCAGCCCCTACCATCCCCTCTCTCACTCCGTCCTGCCTCAGCCCCTACCATCCCCTCTCTCCCTCCTACCACAGCCCCTACCATCCCCTCTCTCTCTCCGTCCTCAGCCCCTACCATCCCCTCTCTCCCTCTGTCTGGCCTCAGCCCCTACCATCCCCTCTCTCCCTCCCTCCTACTTCAGCCCCTACCATCCCCTCTCTCCCTCCTGCCTCAGCCCTTACCATCCCCTCTCTCCCTCTGTCCTACCTCAGCCCCTACCATCCCCTCTCTCCGTCCTACCTCAGCCCCTACCAACCCCTCTCTCCCTCCGACCTCAGCCCCTACCATCCCCCTCTCTCCTTCCTACCTCAGCCCCACCATCGCCTCTCTCCCTCCGTCCTGCCTCAGCCCCTACCTTCCCCTCTCTCCCTCCGTCTACCTCAGCCCCTACCAATCCCCTCTCTCCCTCCTGCCTCAGCCCCTACCATCCCCTCTCTCACTCTGTGCTGCCTCAGCCCCTACCATCCCCCTCTCCCTCCTACCTCAGACCCTACCATCCCCTCTCTCCCTCCCTCACTACCTCAGCCCCTACCATCCCCTCATCCCCTCCTACTTCAGCTCCTACCAACCCCTCTCTCCCCCCTTCCTCAGCCCTACCATCTCCTCTTTCCCTCCCTCCTGCCTCAGCCCCTACCAACCCATCTCTCTCTCCTACCTCAGCCCCTTCCAACCCCTCTCCCCCTACTACCTCAGCCACTACCTATCCCTTCTCAACCCTCCTACCTCAGCCCCTACCATCCGCTCATTTCCTCCGTCCTGCCTCAGCCCCTACCATCCCCCACTCTCCTCCCCTACCATCCCCTCTCTCCCTCCGTCCTACCTCAGCCCTACCATCCCCTCTCTCTCCTGACTCAGCCCCTACCATCCCCTCTCTCCGTCCTACCTCAGTCCCTACCATCCCCTCTCTCCCTCCTACCTCAGCCCCTACCATCCCCTCTCTCCCTCCTTACTCTGCCCCTACCATCGCCTCTCTACCTCCGTCCTGCCTCAGCCCCTACCATCCCCTCTCTCCCTCCGTCCCACCTCAGCCCCTACCATCCACTCTCTCCCTCCTGCCTCAGCCCCTACCATCCCCTCTCTCACTCCGTCCTGCCTCAGCCCTAACATCCCCTCTCTCACTCCGTCCTGCCTCAGCCCCTACCATCCCCTCTCTCCCTCCTACCTCAGCCCCTACCATCCCCTCTCTCCCTCCCTCCTACCTCATCCCCTACCATCCCCTCTCTCCCTCCTACTGTCAGCCCCTACCAACCCTCTCTCCCTCCTACCTCAGCCCCTACTATCTCCTCTCACCCTCCGACCTCAGCCCCTTCCATCCCCTCTCTCCCTCCGTCCTGCCTCAGCCCCGACCATCCCCTCTTCTCCCTCCGTCCTGCCTCAGCCCCTACCATCCCCTCTCTCCCTCCCTCCTGCCTCAGCCCGTACCATCCCCGCTCTCCCTCCATCCTGCCTCAGCCCCTACCATCCCCTCTCACTCCTGCCTCAGCCCCTACCATCCCCTCTCTCCCTCCCTCCTACCTCAGCCCCTACCATCCCCTCTCTCTATCCGTCCTGCCTCAGCCCCTACCATCCACTCTCTCCCTCCCTACTACCTCAGCCCCTACGATCCCCTCTCTCTCTCCGTCCTACCTCAGCCCCTACCATCCCCTCTCTCCCTTCCTCCTGCCTCAGACCCTACCATCCCCTCTTTCTCTCCGTCCTACCTCAGCCCCTACCATCCCCTCTCTCTCTCCAACCTACCTCAGCCCCCTACCATCCCCTCTCTCACTCCCTCCTGCCTCAGCACTTACCATCCCCTCTCCCCCTCCCTCCTGCCTCAGCCCCTACCATACCCTCTCTCCCTCCCTCCTGCCTCAGCCCCTACCATCCCCCTCCTCCCTCCATCCTACCTCAGCCCCTACCATTCCCTCTCTCCCTCCCTCCTACCTCAGCCCCTACCATCCCCTCTCCCTACCTCCTGCCTCAGCCCCTACCATCCCCTCTCTCCCTCCTACCTCAGCCCCTACCAACCCCTCTCTCCCTCCTACCTCAGCCCCTACCATCCCCTCTCTCCTCCCTCCTACCTCAGCCCCTACCATCCCCTCTCCCCCTCCGTACTACCTCAGCCCCTACCATCCCCTCTCTCCCTCCGTCCTACCTCAGCCCCTACCATCCCCTCTCTCCCTTCTGCCTTAGCCCCTACCATCCCCTCTCTCTCTCCGTCCTGCCTCAGCCCCTACCATCCCCTCTCTCACTCCGTCCTGCCTCAGCCCCTACCATCCCCTCTCTCCCTCCTACCACAACCCCTACCATCCCCTCTCTCTCTCCGTCCTCAGCCCCTACCATCCCCTCTCTCCCCTCTGTCTGGCCTCAGCCCCCTACCATCCCCTCTCTCCCTCCCTCCTACGTCAGCCCCTACCATCCGCTCTCTCCCTCCTGCCTCAGCCCTTACCATCCCCTCTCTCACTCCGTCCTGCCTCTGCCCCTACCATCCCCCTCTCTCACTCCGTCCTGCCTCAGCCCTACCAGCCCCTCTCTCCCTCCCCTCCTACCTCAGCCCCTACCATCCACTCTCTCCCTCCCTCCTATCTCAGTCCCTACCATCCCCTCTCTCCCTCCGTCCTGCCTCAGGCCCGTCCATCCCCTCTCTCCCTCCTACCTCAGCCCCTACCATCCTCTCTCTCCCTCCGTCCTGCCTCAGCCCCTACCATCCCCTCTCTCCCTCCTACCTCAGCCCCTACCATCCTCTCTCTCCCTCCGTCCTGCCTCAGCCCCTACCATCCCCTCTCACCCCTCACTCCTGCCTCAGCCCCTACCATCCCCTCCCTCCATCCATCCTGCCTCAGCCCCTACCATCCCCTCTCTCTCCTGACTCAGCCCCTACCATCACCTCCTCTCTCCCTCCTACCTCAGCCCCTACCATCCCCTCTCTCCCTCCCTCCTACCTCAGCCCCTACCATCCCCTCTCTCCCTCCGTCCTGCCTCAGCCCCTACCATGCCCTCTCCCCCTCCCTCCTACCTCAGCCCCTACCATCCCCTCTCTCCCTCCTACCTCAGCCCCTACCAACCCCTCTCTCCCTCCTTCATCAGCCCCTACCATCCCCTCTCTCACTCCCTCCTACCTCATCCCCTACCATCCCCTCTCTCCCTCCTACTTCAGCCCCTACCAACCCCTCTCTCCCTCCTACCTCAGGCCCCTACCATCTCCTCTCACCCTCCGACCTCAGCCCCTTCCATCCCCTCTCTCCCTCCGTCCTGCCTCAGCCCCGACCATCCCCTCTCTCCCTCCTACCTCAACCCCTACCATCCCCCTCTCTCCCTCCGTCCTGCCTCAGCCCCTACCATCCCCTCTCTCCCTCCCTCCTGCCTCAGCCCCTACCATCAACGCTCTCCCTCCATCCTGCCTCAGCCCCTACCATCCCCTCTCTCTCCTGCCTCAGCCCCTCCCATCCCCTCTCTCCCTCCCTCCTACCTCAGCCCCTACCATCCCCTCTCTCTATCCGTCCTGCCTCAGCCCCTACCATCCACTCTCTCCCTCCCTCCTACCTCAGCCCCTACGATCCCCTCTCTCTCTCCGTCCTACCTCAGCCCCTACCATCCCCTCTCTCCCTTCCTCCTGCCTCAGACCCTACCATCCCCTCTTTCTCTCCGTCCTACCTCAGCCCCTACCATCCCCTCTCCTCTCTCCGTCCTACCTCAGCCCCTACCATCCCCCTCTCTCACTCCCTCCTGCCTCAGCACTTTATCATCCCTCTCCCCCTCCCCTCCTGCCTAAGCCCCTACCATCCCCTCTCTCCCTCCCTCCTGCCTCAGCCCCTACCATCCCCTCTCTCCCTCCATCCTACCTCAGCCCCTACCATTCCCTCTCTCCCTCCTCCTACCTCAGCCCCTACCATCCCCTCTCCCTACCTCCTGCCTCAGCCCCTACCATCCCCTCTCTCCCTCCTACCTCAGCCCCTACCAACCCCTCTCTCCCTCCTACCTCAGCCCCTACCATCCCCTCTCTCCCTCCCTCCTACCTCAGCCCCTACCATCCCCTCTCCCCCTCCGTACTACCTCAGCCCCTACCATCCCCTCTCTCCCTCCGTCCTACCTCAGCCCCTACCATCCCCTCTCTCCCTTCTGCCTCAGCCCCTACCATCCCCTCTCTCTCTCCGTCCTGCCTCAGCCCCTACCATCCCCTCTCTCACTCCGTCCTGCCTCAGCCCCTACCATCCCCTCTCTCCCTCCTACCACAGCCCCTACCATCCCCTCTCTCTCTCCGTCCTCAGCCCCTACCATCCCCTCTCTCCCTCTGTCTGGCCTCAGCCCCTACCATCCCCTCTCTCCCTCCCTCCTACTTCAGCCCCTACCATCCCCTCTCTCCCTCCTGCCTCAGCCCTTACCATCCCCTCTCTCCCTCTGTCCTACCTCAGCCCCTACCATCCCCCTCTCTCCGTCCTACCTCAGCCCCTACCATCCCTCTCTCTCCCTCCTACCTCAGCCCCTACCATCCCCTCTCTCCCCTCCTACCTCAGCCCCTACCATCGCCTCTCTCACTCCGTCCTGCATCAGCCCCTACCTTCCCCTCTCTCCCTCCGTCCTACCTCAGCCCCTACCATCCCCTCTCTCCCTCCTGCCTCAGCCCCTACCATCCCCTCTCTCACTCTGTGCTGCCTCAGCCCCTACCATCCCCCTCTCCCTCCTACCTCAGACCCTACCATTCCCTCTCTCCCTCCCTCCTACCTCAGCCCCTACCATCCCCTCTCCCTCCTACTTCAGCTCCTACCAACCCCTCTCTCCCCCCTTCCTCAGCCCCTACCATCTCTCTCCCTCCCTCCTGCCTCAGCCCCTACCAACCCATCTCTCTCTCCTACCTCAGCCCCTTCCAACCCCTCTCCCCCTCCTACCTCAGCCACTACCATCCCCTCTCACCCTCCTACCTCAGCCCCTACCATCCGCTCTCTTCCTCCGTCCTGCCTCAGCCCCTACCATCCCTACTCTCCCTCCCCCTCCATCCCCTCTCTCCCTCCGTCCTACCTCAGCCCCTACCATCCCCTCTCTCTCCTGCCTCAGCCCCTACCATCCCCTCTCTCCGTCCTACCTCAGTCCCTACCATCCCCTCTCTCCCTCCTACCTCAGCCCCTAACATCCCCTCTCTCCCTCCTTACTCTGCCCCTACCATCGCCTCTCTACCTCCGTCCTGCCTCAGCCCCTACCATCCCCTCTCTCCCTCCGTCCTACCTCAGCCCCTACCATCCCCTCTCTCCCTCCTGCCTCAGCCCCTACCATCCCCTCTCTCACTCCGTCCTGCCTCAGCCCTAACATCCCCTCTCTCACTCCGTCCTGCCTCAGCCCCTACCATCCCTCTCTCCCTCCTACCTCAGCCCCTACCATCCCCTCTCTCCCTCCCTCCTACCTCATCCCCTACCATCCCCTCTCTCCCTCCTACTTCAGCCCCTACCAACCCCTCTCTCCCTCCTACCTCAGCCCCTACTATCTCCTCTCACCCTCCGACCTCAGCCCCTTCCATCCCCTCTCTCCCTCCGTCCTGCCTCAGCCCCAACCATCCCCTCTCTCCCTCCTACCTCAGCCCCTACCATCCCCTCTCTCCCTCCGTCCTGCCTCAGCCCCTACCATCCCCTCTCTCCCTCCCTCCTGCCTCAGCCCCTACCATCCCCGCTCTCCCTCCATCCTGCCTCAGCCCCTACCATCCCCTCTCTCTCCTGCCTCAGCCCCTACCATCCCCTCTCTCCCTCCCTCCTACCTCAGCCCCTACCATCCCCTCTCTCTATCCGTCCTTCCTCAGCCCCTACCATCCACTCTCTCCCTCCCTCCTACCTCAGTCCCTGCGATCCCCTCTCTCTCTCCGTCCTACCTCAGCCCCTACCATCCCCCTCTCTCCCTTCCTCCTGCCTCAGACCCTACCATCCCCTCTTTCTCTCCGTCCTACCTCAGCCCCTACCATCCCCTCTCTCTCTCCGTCCTACCTCAGCCCCTACCATCCCCTCTCTCACTCCCTCCTGCCTCAGCACTTACCATCCCCTCTCCCCCTCCCTCCTGCCTCAGCCCCTACCATCCCCTCTCTCCCCTCCCTCCTGCCTCAGCCCCTACCATCCCCTCTCTCCCTCCATCCTACCTCAGCCCCTACCATTCCCTCTCTCCCTCCCTCCTACCTCAGCCCCTACCATCCCCTCTCCCTACCTCCTGCCTCAGCCCCTACCATCCCCCTCTCTCCCTCCTACCTCAGCCCCTACCAACCCCTCTCTCCCTCCTACCTCAGCCCCTACCATCCCCTCTCTCCCTCCCTCCTACCTCAGCCCCTACCATCCCCTCTCCCCCTCCGTACTACCTCAGCCCCTACCATCCCCTCTCTCCGTCCGTCCTACCTCAGCCCCTACCATCCCCTCTCTCCCCTTCTGCCTCAGCCCCTACCATCCCCTCTATCTCTCCGTCCTGCCTCAGCCCCAACCATCCCCTCTCTCACTCCGTCCTGCCTCAGCCCCTACCATCCCCTCTCTCCCCTCCTACCACAGCCCCTACCATCCCCTCTCTCTCTCCGTCCTCAGCCCCTACCATCCCCTCTCTCCCTCTGTCTGGCCTCAGCCGCTACCATCCCCTCTCTCCCTCCCTCCTACGTCAGCCCCTACCATCCCCTCTCTCCCTCCTGCCTCAGCCCTTACCATCCCCTCTCTCACTCCGTCCTGCCTCTGCCCCTACCATCCCCTCTCTCACTCCGTCCTGCCTCAGCCCCTACCAGCCCCTCTCTCCCTCCCTCCTACCTCAGCCCCTACCATCCACTCTCTCCCTCCCTCCTATCTCAGTCCCTACCATCCCCTCTCTCCCTCCGTCCTGCCTCAGGCCCGACCATCCATTCTCTCCCTCCTACCTCAGCCCCTACCATCCTCTCTCTCCCTCCGTCCTGCCTCAGCCCCTACCATCCCCTCTCTCCCTCCTACCTCAGCCCCTACCATCCTCTCTCTCCCTCCGTCCTGCCTCAGCCCCTACCATCCCCTCTCACCCTCCCTCCTGCCTCAGCCCCTACCATCCCCTCCCTCCCTCCATCCTGCCTCAGCCCCTACCATCCCCTCTCTCTCCTGACTCAGCCCCTACCATCACCTCTCTCCCTCCTACCTCAGCCCCTACCATCCCCTC
>JANJGN010001755.1:0-55000 GCA_026770705.1 Isurus oxyrinchus
CGGTGTCTACCGACGAAGCAAGATCTGACGGCAGTGATATAATCTCAGCATCCAGCGAACAGTCATCCTGCCAAAGACACAAAGGTTATTTTCATCTGCTCTTTCATTTGAGGCTGGAATGCACTCCCTGAGAATGTGATGGAAGGAGATTCGATCGTGGCCTGTGAAAGAGAATTGTATCATTAGCAGAAAGGATAAGAGCTACGTGGAAAAGGCAGGGGTGTGAGACTTGCTGAGTCGCTCTTTCAGAGAGCTAGCATGGACACAAGGGGCTGAATGGCTTCCTTCTGTGCTTTAACCATTCTATGATTCGACAGTGACACAATTGTCTCCTCAAGGACCTGGCGTCTGCAAACACAAGTGTTTCCTGGTCCCCAGCTGCACTCTGCCGGCTCAGCCGGGGAAGTATTCTTTTCACATGAGCTTAGGCCGTGACTGTCAGCGGGAAAGTGATGATGAGGGGCCAGGTTAAACGATAGATTCAGTCCTTACTCATCACCTTACCAGCTGGGCTACACTGGCTGATCATCAGCAGCAGAGGCCAGGGCTGCCTTCTCCCACAACTAGCCCAGTGGCACTGACACCAACCAACCTTACAGAAACAAGGAGGCCATTCAGCCTTTCAAGCCTGTTCCACCATCCAATAAAATCATGGCTGATCTTTAACTCTTTAATTCCTTTAGAACACAAAAATCTACTGAGCTCTGTCTTCAATATATTCAATAACATAGCATCCACCATCCTCTGGAGGGGAGAATTCCCAAGGTTCACAATCCTCTGGGTGAAGAAATTTCACTTCATCTCAGTCCTAAACGGCCAATCCTTTATCCTGAAGCCATATTCTAGATTCCCCAGCCAGGGGAAACATTTTTTCAGCATCAATAACCATCAGGACATGATCATCCCCAAAAAGAGAGAATCCAACCATTGCCCCTTGACGTTCAATGGGCATTAGCATCATTGAATCCCCCAACATCCTGGGGGTTACCATTGATCAGAAACTGATCTCGACTAGCCATATAAATACCGGGGCTATAAGTGCAGGTCAGGGGCTAGAAATTGTGCGACGAGTAACTCACCTCCTGACTCCCCAAAGCCTGTCCACCATCTACAAGACACAAGTCAGGAGTGTGATGGAACGCTCCCCACTTGCCTGGCTGAGTGCAGCTCCCACAACACTCAAGAAGCTGGACACCATCCAGGACAAAGCAGCCCACTTAGTTAGCACCACATCCACAAATATTCACTCCCTCCACCACCGACGCACAGTAGCAGCAGTGTGTGTACCATCTACAAGATGCACTACAGGAAATCACCAAGGCTCCTTAGACAGCACCTTCCAAACCCACGACCACTACCATCTAGAAGGACAAGGGCAGCAGATAGATGGGAACACCACCACCTGGAAGTTCCCCTCCAAGTCACTCACCATCCTGACTTGGAAATATATCACCGTTCCTTCACTGTCGTTGGGTCAAAATCCTGGAACTCCCTCCCTAACAGCACTGTGGGTGTACCTACACCACATGGACTGCAGCGGTTCAAGAAGGCAGCTCACCACCACCTTCTCAAGGGGCAACTAGGGATGGGCAATAAATGCTGGGCCCAGCCAGCGAAGACCACAAGAGTGGAATTAATGAAACAAGAGTGGAAAACCGCTGCTCACAGTAAGTGTATGAGACATTTCTCTTGTCAGGTGTTAATTTTAAGTTTGTGTAAAGAATCAGTAAATAATACAGCAGAAAAGGAGGCCATTCAGCCCAACAAGCTGCACTAGCTCAACAAAAAATAATTCAGTTGGTCTCACTCACCTGTTCTTTCCCGTAATTCTGCAATGTTTCTCCATGAAGTTTGTAACTTATGAAGGTTTCTGTTGAATCTGTATCCACCACCCCATTGACAGCTCATTTCAAATCCTGAACACTTTGTTTTAAATGCAGCAAGTTTTCTTATGTCTACTCTGTCAGTTTTGTCAGTCCCCCTAAATCTGCACTCTCTGGTTATCCACCCAGTCATCGGAAACAGTTTCTCTCTGTTTACTCTCTGAAACCCTTCACCATTTTGCGCATCTCTAACAAATCTGACCTTAAACTTCTCTGCTTCAGGAGAACAATCCTCGCTCCTCAGCTCTCTCCAAGTTCCTGTAATTCTTCAACCCTGGAGCCATTCTGGTTCATCTTTTCTACACTCACTACAAAGCCTGCACATCATCCCAAAGGTGTGCTGCTTCGAACTGGTCACAATATTCCAGCCGAGGCTCAAACGGTTTTCGAAATAGGGTTGGCCTAACTTCTGGGCTTTTGTACTCTCTGCCTCTGTTTGTTAAGCCCAGGATCCTCCTGTATGTTTTATAAACTGGTTTATTAACCTGTCTTAGCCCCATGAAGTCCTCGTGCACAAACACCACTGATTCTCTCTGTTCTTGCATCTCTGTTGAAATTGTACCGCTGAGTTTGCGCTGGGTCTGCTTATTCTTCCTATTATAATGTATCACTAAAACGCTGGCCGCAGTGTTCTATCGAGTGTGTGAACAGCAAGTGTGTCGCATCAGGTTAATGCTGAGTATTTTATGAGACATCTTATGATTAGGGTTTATCGGGTGTTCATAACCAACAGGTTTCTCAAAATTCCATGCTCAGTACGGAGCGCACACCTGGGTTAACAATTCCTCCAGATTATAGCCACAACGCCACACTCACACGGCAAATCTGCAGGCACCGCGCTCTGCAAGGGGGCAGGTACCCCTCCCCTCCCCTCCCCTTATCTAACTGGATTCACTGCACAAAAATAAGCACAACACCAACCTCCAAGCCACGCCAGTCAACTCAAACTGAAAGCACGCAACACCCGGGAAGGAGACAGAGCAGCACCCAGTGGATAAAATGCATCCTCATGCATTTTCCATACACCCCGTGAAGCCCATCCTCCCGGCTGTTACATACTTCACGGACCAAAGAGCAGTGGAGAAATTACACACCAGAGGGGGTTAAGAAGTTAAAGCAAAGCAACTTACACCCTGGCAGCTGCCACTGAAGGAGTCCGTGCCTACAATAAAGAAACCTGAACTTGTGAATCTGGCTGAGTGCCGGGCATCTTCCAGGGTCCCAGCCTTGTCAACCCCACCCAGTGGCCCGGTTTGGCGAGCGTACAGGAAGCTGCCTGCTGCAATGCCCGATTGTGCTGGGTCAACTGATCTCAGCTGGCACGAAGGGGGGTCAGGTTCTGCAATTATGTCTCAATGCCCCTGAGCCAAGGAGGTGAAAATAAACTTCCTGAGCGTTAGTCAGCTACTGTCGTGATACTGCTGGGAAACAAAATGAGTGAGTGCGTGCGTGTGTGAGACGGTGTGTGAGTGTGTGCACACGCCTGTGAGCATATGTCAGCATCTGCGTGAGCATGTGTGTTTGTGTGGGCATGCGCACACATACATACACATGTGTCAGCACGTACAAGTACATGCGTTCACGTATGCAAAACCAAAAATAGCTGGAAAATCTCAGCAGGTCTGACAGCATCTGCAGAGAGGAATACAGTTAACGTTTCAAGTCCGAATGACTCATCAGAGTCCTGAAGAACAGTCATACGGACTGGAAACTTTAACTGTGTTCCTGTCCACAGAGGCTGTCAGACCTGCTGAGTTTTTCCAGCTATTTTTGATTTTGTTTCAGGTTTCCAGCATCTGCAGTATTTTGCTTTGATCTTAGTGTTCAGGTCTACACGTGAGTGTACATATGTATCTGCTCACATGGGCAGACGTGTATATTTGTGTGAATGTTATACATATATAATATATATATATATATACCCGGCTGCAGCATCTATTAATACAGGTTGAATATTTACACAGGCTTTAAACTAATTAGTTGGGGGAAGGGTTAAATTGAAGGAAAGTTTAAAGAATCAAAAATAAACGAGAGAGCGGAGGTGCAGGGTAGTGAAGAATCGAACAATAATCAAAGTGTGACAGGAAGGGACAGAAAATATAAGCAGAAGAGTGCAGCAGAAATTAGAACCAGAATTAGTAATAATGGGAAAAAGACAAAGCTTAAGGCTTTTTATCTGAATGCACGCAGCAGTTGTAATGAGATAGATGAGTTGACGGCACAAATAGAAATAAATGGATATGACTTAACAGCTATTACAGAGACCTGGTTGCAGGGTGACCAAGACTGGGAACTCAATATTCAAGAATATTCAACATTCTGGAAAAATAGGCTAAAGAAAAAGGAGGTGGGGTAGCTTTGTTAATAAAGGAAGGTATCAGTGTGTTGGTGAGTGGTGATATAGGTGCAATAGATCGAGATGTAGAACCAGTTTGGGTGGAAATAAGGAATAGCAAGGGGAAGATGTCACGGGTGGGAGTTGTCTATAGGCCCCTGAAGAGTTGCCTCACTGTAGGACAAAGTATAAATCGGGAAATAATGGAGGCATGTAATAAGGATGCTACAATTTGATTTTAATCTGCATCCTGACTGGACAAATCAGGTTGGCAGGGGTAACATGGAAGGCGAATCTATAGACTGCATCAGGGATTGTTTCTTAGAGCAATGCGTTGCAGAACCTACCAGGGTACAGGCTATTTTAGATCTAGTAATGTGTAATGAGGTGGGGTTAATAAGAGATATTGTAGTTAAGGATCCTCTAGGGGGTAGCGATCACAACACGGTCGAATTTCAAATTCAGTTTGAGGGTGAACAGCTCGGGTCTCAAACCAGTGTCTTCAACTTAAATAAGGACAATTATAGGGGTATGAAGAAAGAGTTGTCTAAAGCGGGCTGGGAAAATAGACCAAGGGGAAGGTCAGTGGATGAGCAGTGACAGACATTTAAGCAGATAGTTCATAACACTCAGCAAAAATTCATCCTGGTCAAAGAGAAGGGCTCGATGAGAAGGATGGACCACCCGTGGTTAACAAAGGTGGTCAAGGAGAATATCCAATCACAAACTAAGGCATACAAAGCAGCCGAAAACTAGTGGTAGGCCTGAGGTTTGGGAATTTTTTAGGGACCAGCAGCAGATGATTCAAAAGCTAATAAAGAGGGAGAAAATTGATTATGAAAGTAAATTGGCAAGAAATATAAAAACAAACAGCAAGAGCTTCTATGGGTACATAAAAAAAGAGCAGCTAAAGTGAGCGTGGGACCCTTGGAGGGTGCGACGGGAGAATTGATAATGAGGAACAGGGAGATAGCAGATAATTTAAACCAATATTTTGCACTGGTCTTCATGGTGGGGGACACTATAAACATCCCAAAGATATCAGATAAGCAAGGAGCTAATGGGAGGGAAGATCTTGTAACAGTCTTTATCACGAGGGACAAGGTATTTGACAAACTAATGGGACGAGAGGCAGACAAGTCGCCAGGACCTGATGGCCTGCATTCAAGGGTTTTAAAGGAAGTGGCTGCAGAGATGGTGGAGGCATTGGTCGAAATATTCCAGAACTCACTGGATTCCAGGAGGGCCCCAGTGAGAACTGGAATATTAGGGGGTTAGATACAGGGAAGAGCTCCCTCTACACTGTCCCCATCAAACACTCCCAGGGCAGGTACAGCATGGGGTTAGATACAGAGTAAAGCTCCCTCCACACTGTCCCCATCAAACACTCCCAGGACAGGTACAGCACGGGGTTAGATACAGAGTAAAGCTCCCTCTACACTGTCTCCATCAAACACTCCCAGGACAGGTACAGCACGGAGTTAGATAGAGAGTAAATCTCCCTCTGCACTGTCCCCATCAAACACTCCCAGGGCAGGTACAGCACGTGGTTAGTTACAGAGTAAAGCTCCCTCTATTCTGTCCCCATCAAACACTCCCAGGACAGGTACAGGACGGGGTTAGATACAGAATAAAGCTCCCTCTACACTGTCCCCATCAAACACTCCCAGGACAGGTACAGCATGCGGAAAGATACAGAATAAAGCTCCCTCTATTCTGTCCCCATCAAACACTCCCAGGACAGGTACAGCACGGGGTTAGATACAGAGTAAAGCTCCCTCTAGACTGTCCCCATCAAACACTCCCAGGACAGGTACAGCACGGGGTTAGATACAGAGTAAATCTCTCTCTACACTGTCCCCATCAAACACTCCCAGGATAGGTACAGCACGGGATTAGATACAGAGTAAATCTCTCTCTACACTGTCCCCATCAAACACTCCCAGGACAGGTACAGCACGGGATGAGATACAGAGTAAATCTCCCTCTACACTGTCCCCATCAAACACTCCCAGGACAGGTACAGCACAAGGTTAAATACAGGGTAAAGCTCCCTATACTCTGTCCCAACAAACACTCCCAGTACAGGTGCAGCATGGGATCACATACAGGGTAAATCGCCCTCTCCACTGTCCCCATCAAACACTCCCAGGGCAGGTACAGCACCGGGTTAGATAGAGAATAAATCTCCCCCTACACTGTCCCCATCAAACACTCCCAGGACAGGTACAGCACGGGGTTAGATACGGAATAAAGCTCCCTCTACACTATCCGCATCAAACATTCCCAGGGCAGGTACAGCATGGGATCACATACAGGGTAAATCTCCATCTCCACTGTCCCCATCAAACACTCCCAGGGCAGGTACAGCACCGGGTTAGATACAGAATAAAGCTCCCTCTACACTGTCCCCATCAAACACTCCCAGGACAGGTAAACCACCAGGTTAGATACAGAGTAAAGCTCCCTCTACACTGTCCCCATCAAACACTCCCAGGACAGGTATAGCACCGGGTTAGATACAGAATAAAGCTCCCTCTACACTGTCCCCATCACACACTCCCAGGACAGGTACAGCACGGGGTTAGATACAGAATAAAGCTCCCTCTCCACTGTCCCCATCAAACACTCCCAGGACAGGTACAGCACCGGGTTAGATACAGAATAAAGCTCCCTCTACACTGTCCCCATCAAACACTCCCAGGACAGGTACAGCACAGGTCAGAACAGGCCAACATCAGATAACAAACCAGGTCTACAGACAAAAGCACTTTCTCAACCATACCTGAGGGTGGATGAAATTTTTGGATGTTTGAAGTAATTCGGCTTTGATTTCCTCAATCTTCCTCCTGTCCTCTTCATCCAGGATTGTGAGTGGGTCAGGAGGCGGCATTAACAGCTTCATCTGTTCCTCATCTAGATCAAAGGGTTAGGTGGTTAGATTCTGCTCACTGTGGCTCTCAGTACCTCAGAGACTGAGTACATTGTGACTCTTGGATACAACATCTGGCCACTTTGTTACTCTGAGACTGGCGGCTGCGAGGCCCCACTTTTTGCACCCCTGTCATTTCTCGTGTTCCCACACACTGAGGTGGCGAGTATGGTATTTTTCACATTGTGAGTTAAGGGATGCTCCAGCAGAGCAGCAGGACAGTTGCCTCATCAGTTTTCTCTCCATGTTAGTTTGATTCAATCCTCTGTTCACTCACCATTGTCTGTCAATGTTCCTCTTTTACAAATCAACCTCCTTTAACTGTCCCATCAAGAACTCCCAGGACAGGAACAGCATGGGGTTAGATACAGAGTAAAGCTCCCTCTATACTGTCCCCATCAAACACTCCCAGGACAGGTACAGCATGGGGTTAGATACAGAGTAAAGCTCCCTCTATACTGTCCCCATCAAACACTCCCAGGACAGGTACAGGAAGGGGTTAGATACAGAGTAAAGCTCCCTCTACATTGTCCCCATCAAACACTCCCAGGACAGGTACAGCATGAGGTAAGATGCAGAGTAAAGCTCCCTCTACACTGTCCCCATCAAACACTCCCAGGACAGGTACAGCACGGGGTTAGATACAGAGTAAAGTTCCCTCTACACTGTCCCATCAAACACTCCCAGGACAGGTACAGCACGGGGTTAGATACAGAGTAAAGCTCCCTCTACACTGTCCCCATCAAACACTCCCAGGACAGGTACAGCACGGGGTTAGATACAGAGTAAAGCTCCCTCTACACTGTCCCCATCAAACACTCCCAGGACAGGTACAGCACGGGGTTAGATACAGAGTAAAGCTCCCTCCACACTGTCCCCATCAAACACTCCCAGGACAGGTACAGCACGAGGTGAGATACAGAGTAAAACTCCCTCTACACTGTCCCCATCAAACACTCCCAAGACAGGTACAGCACAGGGTTAGATACAGAGTAAAGCTCCCTCTACGCTGTCCCCATTAAACACTCCCAGGACAGGTACAGCACGGGGTTAGATACAGAGTAAAACTCCCTCTACACTGTCCCCATCAAACACTCCCAAGACAGGTACAGCTCAGGGTTAGATACAGAGTAAAGCTCCCTCTTCACTGTCCCCATCAAACACTCTCAGGGCAGGTACAGCACAGGGTTAGATACAGAGTAAAGCTCCCTCTTCACTGTCCCCATCAAACACTCCCAGGACAGGTACAGCACAGGGTTAGATACAGAGTAAAGCTCCCTCTACACTGTCCCCATCAAACACTCCCAAGACAGGTACAGCACAGGGTTAGATACAGAGTAAAACTCCCTCTACACTGTCCCCATCAAACACTCCCAAGACAGGTACAGCACGGGGTTAGATACAGAGTAAAGCTCCCTCTACACTGTCCCCATCAAACACTCCCAAGACAGGTACAGCACGGGGTTAGATACAGAGTAAAGTTCCCTCTACACTGTCCCCATCAAACACTCCCAGGACAGGTACAGCACGGGGTTAGATACAGAGTAAAGCTCCCTCTACACTGTCCCCATCACACACTACCAGGACAGACTGTTTTCCAGCGATGACAATATAAACAGGAAGGGGATATGAGGATAGCCAAGGCTGCTTGCTGGTTCTCTCACCATGTGTTCTGTGTTTCACTTTGTCTGCTGCCCTGGTGGGAATACTTTCCTGTGTTGCAGTGCTCTGATCTCGGAGCAGGTTGGATACTCGTGCAGCCAGCGAGTCAGTGCTGCTGTCTTCATCAAGCCCTCCATCTCTGCTGCTGCTGTTGACACTGAGCGCATGGGCCCTCTCAGGCTGGCTGGCACATGGGGGACCAGATGGGGTTGCTAGTGCTTTGGAGGCAGTCAGTTTGACGGTCTTGGAGGTGGTTCTGGAAAACTCTGCTGACTCCGCTGAGGCTGGCCTGCCAGCGGTGGCCCCGCTGCACCCCTCAGGTTCGGCTCTGCCCACACGGGGAACGAAGGCCGGTTGTGTTGCCCCTTCTCCACTTGCAGTTGAGGCTTGTCTCTCGAGGGGCTCTCCCCACTGCCGCTCCCCCTCCCCTGGGAGTGAGCGCGCAATGCAGCTGGTATTCCCGATGGTGGGAGGTGTCCTATGGCCTAAGTCCTCTCCTGTCCCGGGACCCTCTCCGAATAGGCTGTTGGACTGTGGGCTTGTGACTGTCCACCGAGATAGGAACTCCTCCACATTCGCCGGGGTCACCGCCTCCTCCTTATTGGGGCCAAGCTTCTCTGGTATAAAGTCTGTGGCGACAGAGCCCTGCCGGTTGGTCAGAGGAGTTCCTGTTTCACCTAACAGCTTACGGATCTCACTCAGAGTCTTCAGACCGATGAGTTCATCCTCATGCCAGGGAGTATCATCATGGTGGAGGTGAGAGCGGACACAACTCTGAGTGCCAGGCGAGCAAGCCTCCACCTCCTCTCCAGTCAGTTGGAGGGCGGCTGCAGGAGGTGCAGCAGGCCCTCGCTTGCTACCTGGGGAGGAGCAGAGAGGCATGGGCTCATGGACAACCACATCAGCGGCACTTCCCAAACCGTGCAAAGACTGCCCAACCGTCCTGGACAGAGACTTGGAGTTCAGGCCCAAGGCCACATTCAGCGGTGGAAGGACTGGCTTTTCTCCCCCCTCAGGCGAGATCTTCGGGGCCGGCTGCCTGTGGGCTGGGAGCTGGTCGGAGAAGTCTAGCTGTCTGGTGGCAGAAGGATACGCAGTGCCGCACTGGCTGACAGCTGGAACTGTGGCCATCCCCGCAGCCAGCTGGGAATGAATCAGGGCGTCCTGGCCTCTGTCACAACCACTGGGAATGGACGTGCTGTGGGTCAGAGTATCAGAACTGAAGCTGCATCTTGAAACATGATCCAACGAAGAGAGCTCTGTAATTTAAATAAGTCAGCATCAGGAATTAACAACATCTAAAAATCACAGTCTGTTCATAAAGCAAATGGAAAATCAGGGCACTTTATTTTTCAGAAAATAGGAGTGTAAAATTCGATCTATTTCTCCTGTTGGCTGGGTGTGAGGCTGGTGTAAAACTGAGCAGCCGGACAGAGCAGCTCGGGCCCTGGTCCAGGATCCACCTGAGCAAGGACAACATGTGGTAAAAGTGGCATTGCCGTCTGGGAAAAGTGAATCATTTATTCATTCCCCAGATGTGGGCATCACTGGCAAATCGAACAATTATTGACCATCCCTATCGGAAATTAATGTTGACCTTCAGGGCAATGCAGACATCACGTGAATCAAAAATCAGTGACTCAAATGACAACAGGCAGTTACACCTCACTCCCCACTGAACACAGACACTCCAACCTCACTTCCCACTGAACACAGACACTCCAACCTCACTCCCCACTGAACACAGACACTCCAACCTCACTCCCCACTGAACACAGGCACTCCAACATCACTCCCCACTGAACACAGACACTCAAACCTCACTCCCCACTAACACAGACACTCAAACCTCACTCCCCACTGAACACAGACACTCAAACCTCACTCCCCCACTGAACACAGACACTCCAACCTCACTCCCCCACTGAACACAGACACTCCAACCTCACTCCCCACTGAACACAGACACTCCAACCTCACTCCCCACTGAACACAGACACTCCAACCTCACTCCCCACTGAACACAGGCACTCCAACATCACTCCCCACTGAACACAGACACTCAAACCTCACTCCCCACTAACACAGACACTCAAACCTCACTCCCCACTGAACACAGACACTCAAACCTCACTCCCCACTGAACACAGACACTCCAACCTCACTCCCCACCGAACACACACTCCACCCTCACTCCCCACTGAACACAGACACTCCAAACTCACTCCCCACTGAACACAGACACTCCAACCTCACTCCTCACTGAACACAGACGCTCGACCTCACTCCCCACTGAAAACACACACTCCAAACTCCAACCTCACTCCCCTTCTGAACACAGACACTCCAACATCACTCCACCACTGAACACAGACACTCCAACCTCAAACCACCACTGAACACAGACACTCCGACCTCACTCCCCACTGAACACAGACACTCCAACCTCACTCCCCACTGAAGACAGACACTCCAACCTCACTCAGCACTGAACACAGACACTCCAACCTCACTCAGCACTGAACACAGAAACTCCAACCTCTCTCCCCACTGAACACAGAAACTCCAACCTCACTCCCCACTGAACACAGACACTCAAACCTCACTCCCCACTGAACACAGACACTCCAACCACACTCCCCACTGAACACAGACACTCCAACCTCACTCCCCACTGAACACAGACACTCAAACCTCACTCCCCACTGAACACAGAAACTCCAACCTCACTCCCCACTGAAGACAGACACTCCAACCTCACTCCCCACTGAACACAGACACTCCAACCTCACTCCCCACTGAACACAGACACTCCAACCTCACTCCTCCACTGAACACAGACACTCCAACCTCACACTCCCACTGAACACAGACACTCCAACCTCACTCCCCACTGAACACAGACACTCCAACCTCACTCCCCCACTGAACACAGACACTCCAACCTCACTCCCCCACTGAACACAGACACTCCAACCTCACTCCCCACTGAACACAGACACTCCAACCTCACTCCCCACTGAACACAGACACTCAAACCTCACTCCCCACTAACACAGACACTCAAACCTCACTCCCCACTGAACACAGACACTCAAACCTCACTCCCCACTGAACACAGACACTCCAACCTCACTCCCCACCGAACACACACTCCACCCTCACTCCCCACTGAACACAGACACTCCAAACTCACTCCCCACTGAACACAGACACTCCAACCTCACTCCTCACTGAACACAGACGCTCGACCTCACTCCCCACTGAAAACACACACTCCAAACTCCAACCTCACTCCCCTACTGAACACAGACACTCCAACATCACTCCACCACTGAACACAGACACTCCAACCTCAAACCACCACTGAACACAGACACTCCAACCTCACTCCCCACTGAACACAGACACTCCAACCTCACTCCCCACTGAAGACAGACACTCCAACCTCACTCAGCACTGAACACAGACACTCCGACCTCACTCAGCACTGAACACAGAAACTCCAACCTCACTCCCCACTGAACACAGAAACTCCAACCACACTCCCCCACTGAACACAGACACTCCAACCTCACTCCCCACTGAACACAGACACTCCAACCTCACTCCCCCACTGAACACAGACACTCCAACCTCACTCAGCACTGAACACAGACACTCCAACCTCACTCCCCACTGAACACAGAAACTCCAACCTCACTCCCCCACTGAACACAGACACTCCAACCTCACTCCCCCACTGAACACAGACACTCCAACCTCACTCCCCACTGAACACAGACACTCCAACCTCACTCCCTCACTGAACACAGACACTCCAACCTCACTCCCCACTGAACACAGACACTCCAACCTCACTCCCCCACTGAACACAGACACTCAAACCTCACTCTCCACTAATTACAGACACTCCAACCTCACTCCCCACTGAACACAGACACTCCAACCTCACTCCCCACTGAACACAGACACTCCAACCTCACTCCCCACTGAACACAGACACTCCAACCTCACTCCCCCACTGAACACAGACACTCCAACCTCACTCCCCCACTGAACAGACACTCCAGCCTCACTCCCCACTGAACACAGACACTCCAACCACACTCACCCACTGAACACAGACACTCCAACCACACTCACCCACTGAACACAGACACTCCAACCTCACTCCCCACTAATTACAGACACTCCAACCTCACTCCCCACTGAACACAGACACTCCAACCTCACTCCCCACGAATTACAGACACTCAAACCTCACTCCCCACAGAACAGACACTCCAACCTCACTCCCCCACTGAACAGACACTCCAACCTCACTCCCCCACTGAACACAGACACTGCAATGTTCTCTGATTAAAATAAAAAGGAAACCTTGTGCTTTTCTGGGGTGAGGTGTGGTCCAGTCTTGGTGGGGGGGGGGGGTGGGGGGGAAGGTGTTGGACATTGTTTGGCTGATGGCTGAGATCAGAGGATTGGCCAGGGACTGCAGGGGTGGAAATCAGATGCCAGAGGCCCTCAGTGGCTGAGCTCCCACATTAGACCCTCCATAAACTTGATGTCATCCAAAACTCTGCTGTTGTAACTTGTAGCAAGTCCCATTCCCTTAGCACCCCTGTGCTCACTGACCTACACTGGCTCCTGGTTAAGCAATGTCTTGATTTTAAGATTCTCATCCTCGTTTTCAAATCCCTCCAAGGCCTTTCTTCCACTCTTTATCTCTGTCATCTCCTCCAGCCCCGCTACCCTCTGAGATACCTGCACTCCTTCGATTCTGGCCTCTGAAGCAGCCCTCGATTTTAATCGCTGCCTATTGGTGGCCGTGCATTTCATTGCCTTCACCCCAAAGTTTGGAATTACCTCCCTAAAGCTCTCCTATCTACCTTTCTTTCCTCCTATTAGATGCTCCTTAAAACCTACCTCTCTGGCACTAAGCTACGTAAGGGGATATTAGGACAAATGACCAGAAGCTTGGTCAGAGAGGTAGGATGCTGGTTCAACCGAAAGGTCATTGAAACATCATCTCTATTTCTCTCTCCACAAACGCTGCCTGCTCTGCTCAGTCCTTCCAGCATTTTCTGTTTTGATTTGTCAAGGGCCAATCATGTTTAACTAATTTGATTGAGTTTTTCAATGAATTTACGGAGAGGTTGAATAGGGGAAAGCGGGTGATGTGCGTAAGTGGACTTCCAAAAAGCTTTTGATAAAGTGCCACAAAACTGGCTTGTCAGCAAAGTTGATGCCCATGGAATAAAAGGGACAGGGACACCAGGGAGACGGAGTTGGCTGAGTGACAGGGACACCATGGAGATGGAGTTGGCTGAGTGACAGGGACACCAGGGAGATGGAGTTGGCTGAGTGACAGGGACACCAGGGAGACGGAGTTGGCTGAGCGACAGGGAAAGGGACAGGGACACCAGGGAGACGGAGTTGGCTGAGTGACAGGGACACCAGGGAGATGGAGTTGGGTGAGTGACAGGGACACCATGGAGACGGAGTTGGCTGAGTGACAGGGACACCAGGGAGATGGAGTTGGCTGAGTGACAGGGACACCAGGGAGATGGAGTTGGCTGAGTGACAGGGAAAGGTACAGGGTCACCATGGAGATGGGGTTGGCTGAGTGACAGGGACACCAGGGAGACGGAGTTGGCTGAGTGACAGGGACACCAGGGAGATGGAGTTGGCTGAGTGACAGGGAAAGGTACAGGGTCACCATGGAGATGGGGTTGGCTGAGTGACAGGGAAAGGGACAGGGTCACCATGGAGACGGAGTTGGCTGAGTGACAGGGACACCATGGAGACTGAGATGGCTGAGTGACAGGGACACCATGGAGACCGAGTTGGCTGTGTGACAGGGACACCAGGGAAATGGAGTTGGCTGAGTGACAGGGAAAGGCACAGGGACACCATGGAGACGGAGTTGGAGTTGGCTGAGTGACAGGGACACCAGGGAGACGGAGTTGGCTGAGTGACAGGGAATGGGACAGGGACACCATGGAGACCGAGTTGGCTGTGTGACAGGGAGACCAGGGAAATGGAGTTGGCTGAGTGACAGGGAAAGGGACAGGGACACCATGGAGAGGGAGTTGGAGTTGGCTGAGTAACAGGGACACCAGGGAGACGGAGTTGGCTGAGTGACAGGGAAAGGGACAGGGACACCATGGAGACCGAGTTGGCTGAGTGACAGGGAAAGGGAAAGGGAGACCATGGAGACAGAGTTGGCTGAGTGACAGGGAAAGTGACAGAGACACCATGGAGACCGAGTTGGCTGAGTGACAGGGAAAGGGAAAGGGACACCATGGAGACGGAGTTGGCTGACTGACATGGAAAGGGACAGGGACACCATGGAGACCGAGTTGGCTGAGTGACAGGGAAAGGGAAAGGGACACCATGGAGACAGAGTTGGCTGAGTGACAGGGACACCAGGGAGATGGAGTTGGCTGAGTGACAGGGAAAGGGACAGGGACACCATGGAGACGGAGTTGGCTGAGTGACAGGGACACCATGGATACGGAGATGGCTGAGTGACAGGGACACCATGGATACGGAGTTGGCTGAGTGACAGGGACACCAGGGAGATGGAGTTGGCTGAGTGACAGGGACACCAGGGAGATGGAGTCGGCTGATTGACAGGGACACCAGGGAGATGGAGTCGGCTGATTGACAGGGACACCAGGGAGATGGAGTTGGCTGAGTGACAGGGACACCATGGAGAAGGGGTTGGCTGAGTGACAGGGACACCAGGGAGACGGAGTTGGCTGAGTGACAGGGACACCAGGGAGACGGAGTTGGCTGAGTGACAGGGAAAGGGACAGGGACACCATGGAGATGGAGTTGGCTGAGTGACAGGGAAAGGGAAAGGGACACCATGGAGACGGAGTTGGCTGAGTGGCAGGGACACCATGGATACGGAGTTGGCTGAGTGACAGGGACACCAGGGAGATGGAGTTGGCTGAGTGACAGGGACACTAGGGAGATGGAGTTGGCAGAGTGACAGGGACACCAGGGAGATGGAGTTGGCTGAGTGACAGGGAAAGGGACAGGGACACCATGGAGACGGAGTTGGCTGAGTGGCAGGGACACAATGGATACGGAGTTGGCTGAGTGACAGGGACACTAGGGAGATGGAGTTGGCAGAGTGACAGTGACACCATGGAGATGGAGTTGGCTGAGTGACAGGGAAAGGGACAGGGACACCAGGGAGATGGAGTTGGCTGAGTGACAGGGACACCAGGGAGACGGAGTTGGCTGAGTGACAGGGACACCAGGGAGACGGAGTTGGCTGAGTGACAGGGAAAGGATCAGGGACATCATGGAGACGGAGTTGGCTGAGTGACAGTGAAAGGGACAGGGACACCATGGAGACGGGGTTGGCTGAGTGACAGGGAAAGGGACAGGGACACCAGGGAGACAGTTGGCTGAGTGACAGGGACACCAGGGAGATGGAGTTGGCTGAGTGACAGGGACACGAGGGAGACGGAGTTGGCTGAGTGACAGGGACACAAGGGACATAGAGTTGGCTGAGTAACAGGGACGCCATGGAGACGGAGTTGGCTGAGTGACAGGGAAAGGGACAGGGACACCATGGAGACGGAGTTGGCCGAGTGACAGGGACACCATGGATACGGAGTTGGCTGAGTGGCAGGGACACCATGGATACGGAGTTGGCTGAGTGACAGGGACACCAGGGAGATGGAGTCGGCTGATTGACAGGGACACCAGGGAGATGGAGTTGGCTGAGTGACAGGGACACCAGGGAGACGGAGTTGGCTGAGTGACAGGGACACCATGGATACGGAGTCGGCTGATTGACAGGGACACCAGGGAGATGGAGTTGGCTGAGTGACAGGGACACCAGGGAGACGGAGTTGGCTGAGTGACAGGGACACCAGGGAGACGGAGTTGGCTGAGTGACAGGGAAAGGGACAGGGATACCATGGAGACGGAGTTGGCTGAGTGACAGGGAAAGGGACAGGGATACCAGGGAGATGGAGTTGGCTGAGTGACAGGGACACCAGGGAGACGGAGTTGGCTGAGTGACAGGGACACCATGGAGACGGAGTTGGCTGAGTGACAGGGAAAGGATCAGGGACACCATGGAGACGGAGTTGGTTGAGTGACAGTGAAAGGGACAGGGACACCATGGAGACGGGGTTGGCTGAGAGACAGGGGCACAAGGGAGATGGAGTTAGCTGAGTGACAGGGACGCCAGGGAGACGGGGTTGTCTGATTGACAGGGACACCAGGGAGACGGAATTGGCTGAGTGACAGGGACACCAGGGAGACGGAGTTGGCTGAGTGACAGGGACACCAGGGAGTCGGAGTTGGCTGAGTGACAGGGACACCAGGGAGACGGAGTTGGCTGAGTGACAGGGACACCAGGGAGACGGAGTTGGCTGAGTGACAGGGACACCAGGGAGACGGAGTTGGCTGAGTGACAGGGAAAGGGACAGGGACACCATGGAGACGGAGTTGGCTGAGTGACAGGGAAAGGGACAGGGATACCAGGGAGATGGAGTTGGCTGAGTGACAGGGACACCAGGGAGACGGAGTTGGCTGAGTGACAGGGACACCATGGAGACGGAGTTGGCTGAGTGACAGGGAAAGGATCAGGGACACCATGGAGACGGAGTTGGCTGAGTGACAGTGAAAGGGACAGGGACACCATGGAGACGGGGTTGGCTGAGAGACAGGGGCACAAGGGAGATGGAGTTAGCTGAGTGACAGGGACGCCAGGGAGACGGGGTTGTCTGATTGACAGGGACACCAGGGAGACGGAATTGGCTGAGTGACAGGGACACCAGGGAGACGGAGTTGGCTGAGTGACAGGGACACCAGGGAGACGGAGTTGGCTGAGTGACAGGGACACCAGGGAGACGGAGTTGGCTGAGTGACAGGGACACCATGGAGACGGAGTTGGCTGAGTGACAGGGAAAGGGACAGGGACACCATGGAGACGGAGTTGGAGTTGGCTGAGTGCCAGGGACACCAGGGAGATGGAGTTGGCTGAGTGACAGGGAAAGGGACAGGGACACCATGGAGACGGAGTTGGCTGAGTGGCAGGGACACCATGGATACGGAGTTGGCTGAGTGACAGGGACACCAGCGAGTTGGAGTTGGCTGAGTGAGAGGGACACCAGGGAGATGGAGTTGGCTGAGTGACAGGGATACCATGGAGACGGAGTTGGCTGAGTGGCAGGGACACCATGGACAGGGAGTTGGCTGAGTGACAGGGACACCAGGGAGATGGAGTTGGCTGAGTGACAGGGACACCAGGGAGACGGAGTTGGCTGAGCGACAGGGAAAGGGACAGGGACACCAGGGAGACGGAGTTGGCTGAGTGACAGGGACACCAGGGAGATGGAGTTGGGTGAGTGACAGGGACACCATGGAGACGGAGTTGGCTGAGTGACAGGGACACCAGGGAGATGGAGTTGGCTGAGTGACAGGGACACCAGGGAGATGGAGTTGGCTGAGTGACAGGGAAAGGTACAGGGTCACCATGGAGATGGGGTTGGCTGAGTGACAGGGACACCAGGGAGACGGAGTTGGCTGAGTGACAGGGACACCAGGGAGATGGAGTTGGCTGAGTGACAGGGAAAGGTACAGGGTCACCATGGAGATGGGGTTGGCTGAGTGACAGGGAAAGGGACAGGGTCACCATGGAGACGGAGTTGGCTGAGTGACAGGGACACCATGGAGACTGAGATGGCTGAGTGACAGGGACACCATGGAGACCGAGTTGGCTGTGTGACAGGGACACCAGGGAAATGGAGTTGGCTGAGTGACAGGGAAAGGCACAGGGACACCATGGAGACGGAGTTGGAGTTGGCTGAGTGACAGGGACACCAGGGAGACGGAGTTGGCTGAGTGACAGGGAATGGGACAGGGACACCATGGAGACCGAGTTGGCTGTGTGACAGGGAGACCAGGGAAATGGAGTTGGCTGAGTGACAGGGAAAGGGACAGGGACACCATGGAGAGGGAGTTGGAGTTGGCTGAGTAACAGGGACACCAGGGAGACGGAGTTGGCTGAGTGACAGGGAAAGGGACAGGGACACCATGGAGACCGAGTTGGCTGAGTGACAGGGAAAGGGAAAGGGAGACCATGGAGACAGAGTTGGCTGAGTGACAGGGAAAGTGACAGAGACACCATGGAGACCGAGTTGGCTGAGTGACAGGGAAAGGGAAAGGGACACCATGGAGACGGAGTTGGCTGACTGACATGGAAAGGGACAGGGACACCATGGAGACCGAGTTGGCTGAGTGACAGGGAAAGGGAAAGGGACACCATGGAGACAGAGTTGGCTGAGTGACAGGGACACCAGGGAGATGGAGTTGGCTGAGTGACAGGGAAAGGGACAGGGACACCATGGAGACGGAGTTGGCTGAGTGACAGGGACACCATGGATACGGAGATGGCTGAGTGACAGGGACACCATGGATACGGAGTTGGCTGAGTGACAGGGACACCAGGGAGATGGAGTTGGCTGAGTGACAGGGACACCAGGGAGATGGAGTCGGCTGATTGACAGGGACACCAGGGAGATGGAGTCGGCTGATTGACAGGGACACCAGGGAGATGGAGTTGGCTGAGTGACAGGGACACCATGGAGAAGGGGTTGGCTGAGTGACAGGGACACCAGGGAGACGGAGTTGGCTGAGTGACAGGGACACCAGGGAGACGGAGTTGGCTGAGTGACAGGGAAAGGGACAGGGACACCATGGAGATGGAGTTGGCTGAGTGACAGGGAAAGGGAAAGGGACACCATGGAGACGGAGTTGGCTGAGTGGCAGGGACACCATGGATACGGAGTTGGCTGAGTGACAGGGACACCAGGGAGATGGAGTTGGCTGAGTGACAGGGACACTAGGGAGATGGAGTTGGCAGAGTGACAGGGACACCAGGGAGATGGAGTTGGCTGAGTGACAGGGAAAGGGACAGGGACACCATGGAGACGGAGTTGGCTGAGTGGCAGGGACACAATGGATACGGAGTTGGCTGAGTGACAGGGACACTAGGGAGATGGAGTTGGCAGAGTGACAGTGACACCATGGAGATGGAGTTGGCTGAGTGACAGGGAAAGGGACAGGGACACCAGGGAGATGGAGTTGGCTGAGTGACAGGGACACCAGGGAGACGGAGTTGGCTGAGTGACAGGGACACCAGGGAGACGGAGTTGGCTGAGTGACAGGGAAAGGATCAGGGACATCATGGAGACGGAGTTGGCTGAGTGACAGTGAAAGGGACAGGGACACCATGGAGACGGGGTTGGCTGAGTGACAGGGAAAGGGACAGGGACACCAGGGAGACAGTTGGCTGAGTGACAGGGACACCAGGGAGATGGAGTTGGCTGAGTGACAGGGACACGAGGGAGACGGAGTTGGCTGAGTGACAGGGACACAAGGGACATAGAGTTGGCTGAGTAACAGGGACGCCATGGAGACGGAGTTGGCTGAGTGACAGGGAAAGGGACAGGGACACCATGGAGACGGAGTTGGCCGAGTGACAGGGACACCATGGATACGGAGTTGGCTGAGTGGCAGGGACACCATGGATACGGAGTTGGCTGAGTGACAGGGACACCAGGGAGATGGAGTCGGCTGATTGACAGGGACACCAGGGAGATGGAGTTGGCTGAGTGACAGGGACACCAGGGAGACGGAGTTGGCTGAGTGACAGGGACACCATGGATACGGAGTCGGCTGATTGACAGGGACACCAGGGAGATGGAGTTGGCTGAGTGACAGGGACACCAGGGAGACGGAGTTGGCTGAGTGACAGGGACACCAGGGAGACGGAGTTGGCTGAGTGACAGGGAAAGGGACAGGGATACCATGGAGACGGAGTTGGCTGAGTGACAGGGAAAGGGACAGGGATACCAGGGAGATGGAGTTGGCTGAGTGACAGGGACACCAGGGAGACGGAGTTGGCTGAGTGACAGGGACACCATGGAGACGGAGTTGGCTGAGTGACAGGGAAAGGATCAGGGACACCATGGAGACGGAGTTGGTTGAGTGACAGTGAAAGGGACAGGGACACCATGGAGACGGGGTTGGCTGAGAGACAGGGGCACAAGGGAGATGGAGTTAGCTGAGTGACAGGGACGCCAGGGAGACGGGGTTGTCTGATTGACAGGGACACCAGGGAGACGGAATTGGCTGAGTGACAGGGACACCAGGGAGACGGAGTTGGCTGAGTGACAGGGACACCAGGGAGTCGGAGTTGGCTGAGTGACAGGGACACCAGGGAGACGGAGTTGGCTGAGTGACAGGGACACCAGGGAGACGGAGTTGGCTGAGTGACAGGGACACCAGGGAGACGGAGTTGGCTGAGTGACAGGGAAAGGGACAGGGACACCATGGAGACGGAGTTGGCTGAGTGACAGGGAAAGGGACAGGGATACCAGGGAGATGGAGTTGGCTGAGTGACAGGGACACCAGGGAGACGGAGTTGGCTGAGTGACAGGGACACCATGGAGACGGAGTTGGCTGAGTGACAGGGAAAGGATCAGGGACACCATGGAGACGGAGTTGGCTGAGTGACAGTGAAAGGGACAGGGACACCATGGAGACGGGGTTGGCTGAGAGACAGGGGCACAAGGGAGATGGAGTTAGCTGAGTGACAGGGACGCCAGGGAGACGGGGTTGTCTGATTGACAGGGACACCAGGGAGACGGAATTGGCTGAGTGACAGGGACACCAGGGAGACGGAGTTGGCTGAGTGACAGGGACACCAGGGAGACGGAGTTGGCTGAGTGACAGGGACACCAGGGAGACGGAGTTGGCTGAGTGACAGGGACACCATGGAGACGGAGTTGGCTGAGTGACAGGGAAAGGGACAGGGACACCATGGAGACGGAGTTGGAGTTGGCTGAGTGCCAGGGACACCAGGGAGATGGAGTTGGCTGAGTGACAGGGAAAGGGACAGGGACACCATGGAGACGGAGTTGGCTGAGTGGCAGGGACACCATGGATACGGAGTTGGCTGAGTGACAGGGACACCAGCGAGTTGGAGTTGGCTGAGTGAGAGGGACACCAGGGAGATGGAGTTGGCTGAGTGACAGGGATACCATGGAGACGGAGTTGGCTGAGTGACAGGGACACCAGGGAGATGGAGTTGGCTGAGTGACAGGGACGCCAGGGAGACGTGGTTGGCTGAGTGACAGGGACACCAGGGAGACGGAGTTGGCTGAGTGGCAGGGACACCATGGATACGGAGTTGGCTGAGTGACAGGGACACCAGCGAGTTGGAGTTGGCTGAGTGACAGGGACGCCAGGGAGACGTGGTTGGCTGAGTGACAGGGACACCAGGGAGACGGAGTTGGCTGAGTGACAGGGACACCATGGAGACGGAGTTGGCTGAGTGACAGGGAAAGGGACAGGGACACCATGGAGACGGAGTTGGCTGAGTGACAGGGACACCAGGGAGACGGAGTTGGCTGAGTGACAGGGAAAGGGACAGGGACACCATGGAGACGGAGTTGGCTGAGTGACAGGGACACCAGGGAGATGGAGTTGGCTGAGTGACAGGGACACCATGGAGACAGAGTTGGCTGAGTGACAGGGAAAGGGACAGGGACACCAGGGAGATGGAGTTGGCTGAGTGACAGGGGCACCAGGGAGATGGAGTTGGCTGAGTGACAGGGACACCAGGGAGATGGAGTTGGCTGAGTGACAGGGACACCATGGAGATGGAGTTGGCTGAGTGACAGGGAAAGGGACAGGGACACCAGGGAGACGGAGTTGGCTGAGTGACAGGGACACCAGGGAGACGGAGTTGGCTGAGTGACAGGGACACCAGGGAGACGGAGTTGGCTGAGTGACAGGGACACCATGGAGACGGAGTTGGCTGAGTGAGAGGGAAAGGGACAGGGACACCATGGAGACGGAGTTGGAGTTGGCTGAGTGCCAGGGACACCAGGGAGATTGAGTTGGCTGAGTGACAGGGAAAGGGACAGGGACACCATGGAGACGGAGTTGGCTGAGTGACAGGGACACCATGGATACGGAGTTGGCTGAGTGGCAGGGACACCATGGATACGGAGTTGGCTGAGTGAGAGGGAAAGGGACAGGGACACCATGGAGACGGAGTTGGAGTTGGCTGAGTGCCAGGGACACCAGGGAGATGGAGTTGGCTGAGTGACAGGGAAAGGGACAGGGACACCATGGAGACGGAGTTGGCTGAGTGACAGGGACACCATGGATACGGAGTTGGCTGAGTGGCAGGGACACCATGGATACGGAGTTGGCTGAGTGACAGGGACACCAGGGAGATGGAGTCGGCTGATTGACAGGGACACCATGGAGACGGAGTTGGCTGAGTGACAGGGACACCAGGGAGATGGAGTTGGCTGAGTGACAGGGATACCAGGGAGACGGGGTTGGCTGAGTGACAGGGACACCAGGGAGACGGAGTTGGCTGAGTGACAGGGACACCAGGGAGACGGAGGTGGCTGAGTGACAGGGAAAGGGACAGGGACACCATGGAGACGGAGTTGGCTGAGTGACAGGGACACCAGGGAGATGGAGTTGGCTGAGTGACAGGGAAAGGGACAGGGAAACCATGGAGACGGAGTTGGCTGAGTGGCAGGGACACCATGGATACGGAGTTGGCTGAGTGACAGGGACACCAGGGAGATGGAGTTGGCTGAGTGACAGGGACACCAGGGAGATGGAGTTGGCTGAGTGACAGGGACACCAGGGAGACGGAGTTGGCTGAGTGACAGGGAAAGGGACAGGGACACCAGGGAGATGGAGTTGGCAGAGTGACAGGGACACCATGGAGACGGAGTTGGCTGAGTGACAGGGAAAGGGACAGGGACACCAGGGAGATGGAGTTGGCTGAGTGACAGGGACACCAGGGAGACGGAGTTGGCTGAGTGACAGGGACACCATGGAGACGGAGTTGGCTGAGTGACAGGGAAAGGATCAGGGACACCATGGAGACGGAGTTGGCTGAGTGACAGTGAAAGGGACAGGGACACCAGGGAGACAGAGTTGGCTGAGTGACAGGGACACCAGGGAGATGGAGTTGGCTGAGTGACAGGGGCACAAGGGAGATAGAGTTGGCTGAGTGACAGGGACGCCAGGGAGACGGGGTTGTCTGATTGACAGGGACACCAGGGAGACGGAGTTGGCTGAGTGACAGGGACACCAGGGAGACGGAGTTGGCTGAGTGACAGGGACACCAGGGAGACGGAGTTGGCTGAGTGACAGGGACACCAGGGAGATGGAGTTGGCTGAGTGACAGGGACACCATGGAGACGGAGTTGGCTGAGTGACAGGGAAAGGGACAGGGACACCATGGAGACGGAGTTGGCTGAGTGGCAGGGACACCATGGATACGGAGTTGGCTGAGTGACAGGGACACCAGCGAGTTGGAGTTGGCTGAGTGAGAGGGACACCAGGGAGATGGAGTTGGCTGAGTGACAGGGATACCATGGAGACGGAGTTGGCTGAGTGACAGGGACACCAGGGAGATGGAGTTGGCTGAGTGACAGGGACGCCAGGGAGACGTGGTTGGCTGAGTGACAGGGACACCAGGGAGACGGAGTTGGCTGAGTGACAGGGACACCATGGAGACGGAGTTGGCTGAGTGACAGGGAAAGGGACAGGGACACCATGGAGACGGAGTTGGCTGAGTGACAGGGACACCAGGGAGACGGAGTTGGCTGAGTGACAGGGAAAGGGACAGGGACACCATGGAGACGGAGTTGGCTGAGTGACAGGGACACCAGGGAGATGGAGTTGGCTGAGTGACAGGGAAAGGGACAGGGACAGCATGGAGACGGAGTTGGCTGAGTGGCAGGGACACCATGGACAGGGAGTTGGCTGAGTGACAGGGACACCAGGGAGATGGAGTTGGCTGAGTGACAGGGACACCATGGAGACAGAGTTGGCTGAGTGACAGGGAAAGGGACAGGGACACCAGGGAGATGGAGTTGGCTGAGTGACAGGGGCACCAGGGAGATGGAGTTGGCTGAGTGACAGGGACACCAGGGAGATGGAGTTGGCTGAGTGACAGGGACACCATGGAGATGGAGTTGGCTGAGTGACAGGGAAAGGGACAGGGACACCAGGGAGACGGAGTTGGCTGAGTGACAGGGACACCAGGGAGACGGAGTTGGCTGAGTGACAGGGACACCAGGGAGACGGAGTTGGCTGAGTGACAGGGACACCATGGAGACGGAGTTGGCTGAGTGAGAGGGAAAGGGACAGGGACACCATGGAGACGGAGTTGGAGTTGGCTGAGTGCCAGGGACACCAGGGAGATTGAGTTGGCTGAGTGACAGGGAAAGGGACAGGGACACCATGGAGACGGAGTTGGCTGAGTGACAGGGACACCATGGATACGGAGTTGGCTGAGTGGCAGGGACACCATGGATACGGAGTTGGCTGAGTGAGAGGGAAAGAGACAGGGACACCATGGAGACGGAGTTGGAGTTGGCTGAGTGCCAGGGACACCAGGGAGATGGAGTTGGCTGAGTGACAGGGAAAGGGACAGGGACACCATGGAGACGGAGTTGGCTGAGTGACAGGGACACCATGGATACGGAGTTGGCTGAGTGGCAGGGACACCATGGATACGGAGTTGGCTGAGTGACAGGGACACCAGGGAGATGGAGTCGGCTGATTGACAGGGACACCATGGAGACGGAGTTGGCTGAGTGACAGGGACACCAGGGAGATGGAGTTGGCTGAGTGACAGGGATGCCAGGGAGACGGGGTTGGCTGAGTGACAGGGACACCAGGGAGACGGAGTTGGCTGAGTGACAGGGACACCAGGGAGACGGAGTTGGCTGAGTGACAGGGAAAGGGACAGGGACACCATGGAGACGGAGTTGGCTGAGTGACAGGGACACCAGGGAGATGGAGTTGGCTGAGTGACAGGGAAAGGGACAGGGAAACCATGGAGACGGAGTTGGCTGAGTGGCAGGGACACCATGGATACGGAGTTGGCTGAGTGACAGGGACACCAGGGAGATGGAGTTGGCTGAGTGACAGGGACACCAGGGAGATGGAGTTGGCTGAGTGACAGGGACACCAGGGAGACGGAGTTGGCTGAGTGACAGGGAAAGGGACAGGGACACCAGGGAGATGGAGTTGGCAGAGTGACAGGGACACCATGGAGACGGAGTTGGCTGAGTGACAGGGAAAGGGACAGGGACACCAGGGAGATGGAGTTGGCTGAGTGACAGGGACACCAGGGAGACGGAGTTGGCTGAGTGACAGGGAAAGGATCAGGGACACCATGGAGACGGAGTTGGCTGAGTGACAGTGAAAGGGACAGGGACACCAGGGAGACAGAGTTGGCTGAGTGACAGGGACACCAGGGAGATGGAGTTGGCTGAGTGACAGGGGCACAAGGGAGATAGAGTTGGCTGAGTGACAGGGACGCCAGGGAGACGGGGTTGTCTGATTGACAGGGACACCAGGGAGACGGAGTTGGCTGAGTGACAGGGACACCAGGGAGACGGAGTTGGCTGAGTGACAGGGACACCAGGGAGACGGAGTTGGCTGAGTGACAGGGACACCAGGGAGACGGAGTTGGCTGAGTGACAGGGACACCATGGAGACGGAGTTGGCTGAGTGACAGGGAAAGGGACAGGGACACCATGGAGACGGAGTTGGAGTTGGCTGAGTGCCAGGGACACCAGGGAGATGGAGTTGGCTGAGTGACAGGGAAAGGGACAGGGACACCATGGAGACGGAGTTGGCTGAGCGCCAGGGACACCATGGATACAGAGTTGGCTGAGTGGCAGGGACCCCATGGATACGGAGTTGGCTTAGTGACAGGGACACCAGGGAGAGGGAGTTGGCTGAGTGACAGGGACACCAGGGAGATGGAGTTGGCTGAGTGACAGGGACGCCAGGGAGACGTGGTTGGCTGTGTGACAGGGACACCAGAGAGACGGAGTTGGCTGCGTGACAGGGACACCAGGGAGACGGAGTTGGCTGAGTGGCAGGGAAAGGGACAGGGACACCAGGGAGATGGAGTTGGCTGAGTGACAGGGGCACCAGGGAGATGGAGTTGGCTGAGTGACAGGGACACCAGGGAGATGGAGTTGGCTGAGTGACAGGGACACCATGGAGATGGAGTTGGCTGAGTAGTGACATTAAGTCTCCCTTTAACCTTCCCTGCCCTGAGGTGAACAATCCCAATAAAAGAAAGCCCGACGTTTAATTTTTCTTTTTCTTTTCATTCTTTCAGGAGATGTGGGTGCTGCTGGCAAGGCCTGAATTTGTTGCCAATCCCTAATGACCTGTGAACTGAGAGGTTTGCGAGGCTATGTCAAAGGGCAGTTAACTGTGGGCCTGGAGTTACATGGAGGCCGGACCAGGTAAGGACAGCACATTTGCTTCCCTAAAGTAAACCGGAAGTCTTACGCCAGGCCCCAGAAGGATCTTTACATCAATCGATGATGATTGTCATGGCCTCCACTACTAAGACTAGCTTCATATTCCAGATTTATTCAATGAATTCACATTCTGCCAGCTGCCATGGTGGGATTTTCCCGGGCCTCTACATTACTAGTCCAATGACATTACCACTATATCACCGTCTCCTCGAAATAGGAGGTAACAGACAGGATTCAATTTGCGATGAGCCCTCAGATCCAATCGCGGGGCTCAGACTGCATTATACACGGGAGGCAGTTCATTGGGTGATGTTGGAGTCAAGCTGGAGAGCTGTGAGCTGCCCTGCTCATGCACCTACCGGTATTCTGTCTTCTACATTGAAGTGGTCGGGATCTGGGGTAAGCCATGATGGTGTCCAGATGGGAACATAGTTGTCCACCTCCAGGCTGGTCAGTGAGTGACCTGACACAGTCAGCGTCTGTTCACCCACCCGGCTGGTGTCCTGAGAGCTGCCCGGTGGGTTGAGTTCATCCACTGGGGAGGCAACATAGAATCGGTCAGGGTGGACGGTGGTATTCGTAGGGCATGAGGTTCAGACCCTCTGGCGATCTGCTCGGAATCAACGTTCTCCCTCCGGTCAGTCGGGTCGGGAGCCGGAGGGTCCTCCTGCATCGACCGGCCGGCTCCACTGTGCCAGGACGAAAGGCACTTGCCCAGGGCACTGGTGGACTCCGGTGAGTGAATGCCACGACCTCTGTCCTGGTTCAGGCAGCAACGAGGTGAGTCAGGTTTGTAGAGAGAGGCATCATGCAAGCTTCCTCTCCTAGCATCCGGCTGGGAGCCACTCCTTGGAGCACCTCGGGTGACAGCATCTGACAGCTGGCCATCGCCCCGGGCGGATTGCTGGTGGTCAGCAGTTCCGGAGGTCGCTGCAATACTTCTCCTTGGCAGAGAGCTGGACGTCGGAGTCTCGCTAATCCGTGACAGGATGTGATTGAGAGAGTCGGCGATGGCGCTGTACGCCCGCTGTCGGGGTGAAACTCCTCTCAGGCCGTGTAAGACCAGGCTGTCAAAGCTGGGCTTGTTACCTGGGCCATGGTGCAGGTCCCAGGCCCCAACTTTCTCCATGTAGCTCAGGGGAGGCATGGACTGCAGGGTGCCTGGAGAGGCCTGGCTGTTGGAGGCTGTGGCGTTCTGACTGGTGCTGCTCAAACTCTGCTTTCCGAACGAGGGTGCCAGCGAGAACTTGGAGGTGCCAGCCAGAGGAGCCTGGCTTTCAATGAGGCGATTTGCCACTCGCCTTCCCTGACCCAACTGAGCAGGGCCCTTGGCTGGTGGTACACTCAAGGCGACGGCTGGTGTAGACTGACAAACGGGACTGGCTAAAGAAGTGAGGAGCGAGGAATCGGTGAAGCTTGGTGGACACACAGTGGGAGAAAGCTCACTGTCTTTTTGCTCCTGCTCTGTGCTACAGCCAGATAGTCCCATCCCATGACCCTTCCTGTCCCCACTCCTGATGGGCAAGACCTCGATGATGGTATCGTCCTTCCCGCAGAACGAGCTGGCAGGCTCGATGTTGGCTCCCGAGCTGACACCCTTCTTGGAAGTAGCAGACAAACTGCGAGAGGATGGTCTTTGACATTCCAAGCTTACTTTAGAGTGAGATGTTTGACGGGTAGCACTCGCTTGCTGCTCCTGCAACTGGACCACAGTGTCAGAAAACTCTGGTCTCGCTGGGTCCAACAAACTCATACTCCCAACTCCAAGAGGCTCGGGAAAGGTGATCCCTGGGTCAGACAGGGCAGGCTGCTCGTGCGGCACGACGAGCTCAGGGTCGGATGATTGCGGAGAAACCGGAGCTCTCCTGGGGCTGGCAGCAGGTTTGCCGGAGGCACTCGGCTCCCATTGCTTCCCAGGGTCCGCACTGCCACCTGCACCCCCTGCCCCGAGCAAGCTGCTCCTCTGGTTATCACCGAGGGGCCGATTCGTTTCGGTCACACTGCCGGAGCTGGATGTCAAGCCAGGGCTGCTGGGCAATCCAATCTCCTCCTCCAGTAGTCGTGGACTGGACATCTCCCTGCCCGGAGGCAATGCCTGTCCAGGAAAAGGCACTCCACCAGTCTGGGGGTGGGATCCATCACTCCTGACGCATGGCGACACACTGGGAAGCTCCATGAAGCGCTGGTCACGGATGAATCTCTCTGCTCGAGCGAAGTCCTCGTCCTCTGTGGCCTGTGACCACCTTGGGCTGGGAGGCGTCAGGGAGAGCTGTGACAGGGAGCAGGTGCTGTTGATATCCCCAAGTGGGTGCTGCGACAGGGAGAGGCTGCCCCTCACGCAGTTTGAGGAAGCCTCAGAGATGACCGCCTGTTGGAAGGCGTATCCCTCGCACGATACTCCAGACAGGTCAGGGGTCCCCCTGAAATATAATTGAACAGAAATTGGTGAGTCTCACTGGAAGGATGGTGGAAGGAAATGGTGTTGTTTAGCTAAGTTTAATCAAAGTAGTTTTCTTTCAAGAACTACCATTCTGGGGCACAGTACATGACTGGTTTCAGACATGACATATGGTGAGTGCAGCATGCTTGGGGAAACAGGCGACTTTGGGAATAATGTATGGATAAAAAAAACAGAGATCCAGTTCTGTCGAAGGGTCATGAGGACTCGAAACGTGAACTCTTTTCTTCTCCGCCGATGCTGCCAGACCTGCTGAGTTTTTCCAGGTAATTCTGTTTTTGTTTATGTATGGAGCTGGAATAGTTTGGAAACAGGCAGAAAGAGAGAGAGAGAATCCACCAGAGGCGGTAAAGGAATTCTTTTTAAATTCATTCACGGGATGTGGGCTTCACTGGCTGGACCAGCATCTATTGCCCATCTCTAGTTGCCCTTGAGAAGGTGGTGGTGAGCTGCCTTCTTGAACCGCTGCAGTCCATGTGGTGTAGGTACACCCACAGTGCTGTTAGGGAGGGAGTTCCAGGATTTTAACCCAGCGACTGTGAAGGAACGGTGATATATTTCCAAGTCAGGATGGTGAGTGGCTTGGAAGGGAACTTCCAGGTGGTGGTGTTTCCATCTATCTGCTGCCCTTGTCCTCCTACATGGTAGTGGTTGTGCGTTTGGAGGGTGCTGTATAAGGAGGCTTGGTGAGGATCAGGAGAAGAGGGCTATCAGGAACCAGGGTTATTTCTGAGTTGGAGTCACCATGCAAGAGTGCCGTAAGGCCCATGCTTGAGTTGGGGTGCCCACAATCATGAGGTGCCTAAGCAAATTCAGAGGCTTGCTGAACTGGATGTTAGTGAAAGGAGCCCAAGAAATCTCATACCTCAGAGGAAGGGACCTGCAGAGACACTGCGAGAATCAAAATGAATTCCTGAGAGCTATGGCACACCTTGGCTTCATCCCAGGAGAAGCAAAGGAATCCTCAAAAGTAAAGTATTGGGGAACGCTCGGATGGAAACAAACACTGAATGGGGAGGGACCCACTGAGATTTTTGGACTTCAAGAATAAGTGCTGTTCAGAAATAGAGACAGTTTGAGTGAGTTATGTTGGTGACTGTGGGTGTTAGGAATGAGTTTTGGGTTTGGGGTTTAAGTTTGATTTGTATTTCTGTATTTGTGTAATAAGAAACGCCAAATTGAGTTTTAGTTTCACTTTAAAAGGAGCTTGCATTCCGAATGAGAGTTTTACAACCATAAGCTAAGCAAACAAGAGTAGAAGAATTGGGCTGTTGCCTAGCGACATGGATCCAGAGAGGCAGGTCCCTCCCACGGACACACAGGAAAACAGGTTACAGCAGTTTTGTTGTAGAAGCTGTTGGAATTCAGCTGGTTTTGAAGACTGCTGCCAAACAGAAGGGGGCTGATAGCCAGCTCCAAGCTAAAGTTGGGTTTGAAAATAGCTGCCAGAAGCTGGAGCAAAGGGGACAGATAGCCAATCCCAAGCTAAGGACAAACCCTAAGAGTCCAGGGAGTGGAATAGGTGGAAAGTCTAAAGAAGACCTTCTAGTCAAAGGGAAGTACATTTACCTGGAAAAGGTCCTGTTAAGTGAAGTTAAGAGTTGAGGGCAGAGAGAAAGGTTCCAAGCTTCAGACTTAAAGAGACAAAAGCTGCAGAAAGCAGATTTAAAGCGAGAACAACTTTCAAGAGGCAAGAAGGTCCAAAGGAACAACTGAAGGTCTGTAACTCTTTGCTATGGACATGTGAAACAGTGGTACTACTGACGGCTGAGTTGGTGAGAGAGAGTACGTAGAAGACAGCTTAAATGCATGTGGTGGCCCAGGGAAGAGGAATATCGAAAGGGGAGGTGGACCCTTGAAGGCACCTGAGAGAAAGCGTTGCTTTGGGAGAAGATTCCAAGGCGAGGTCTTGGAGAGTGGAGATTGGAAACCCTCGTGTGAAAGACAGAGTTCAGTGAAACCAGTTGGCTCACGGCATGACAAGTGTCAGGGGGTAGTTCAGGAGAGATCCATAGCATCGAGTTGAGGTGACATCAGTTACTTGGTTTCAAAGTGTGGTGTGTCTGACCACAGGTCGCCATAGGTGTACATAGACTGTACTTACTGTTAACATTAAAGTATAAGATAGCATTTGTAACTTGTGTTATCCTTACAAATCTGTATATATCTGGAAAGGTATAGTTGTGTGTGATGGGGTATTGTAATATAGTTACTCTTTTCTTGTTTAATAAATGTTTAATCTTTTGTTAAAAGTTCATTAGCTGACTCCTGTGACTATACTCAATACCTACTCTCCAGACCCAGTCTAGCAGCTATGTCATTTAGGACTCGGCCAGCTCGGTCAGTAGTGGTGCTACTGAGCCACTCTTGGTGATGGACATTAAAGTCCCCCATCCAGAGTACATTCTGAGCCCTTACTGCCCTCAGTGCTTCCTCCAACTGATGTTCAACATGGAGGAGCAAAGATTCAGCAGCTGAGGGAGGGCGGTACATGGTAATCAGCAAGAGGTTTCCTTGCCCATGTTTGACCTGATGCCGTCAGCCTTCATGAGGTCTGGATTTGATGTTGAGGACTCCCAGAGAAACTCCCTCCCAGCTGTATACCACCGTGCCGCCACCTCTGCCGGGTCTGAGCTGCCAGTGGAACAGGACATATTCGGGGTGGTGACGGTGGTGTCTGGGACATTATCTGTAAAGTATGATTCCGTGAGGATGACTATGTCAGGCTGTTGCTTGACTAGTCTGTGAGACAGTTCTCCCAATTTTGGCACTAGCCCCCAGATGTTAATAAGGAGGACTTTGGGTCAACAGGGCTGAGATTGCCGTTGTCATTTCCGGTGCCTAGGTTGATGCCGGGACGTCTGTCCGGTTTCATTGCGTTTTTGTGGCTTTGTAGCGGTTTGACACAACTGAGCAGCTTGCTAGGCCATTTCGGAGGGCATTTAAGAGTCAACTACATTGGCGTGGGTCTGGAGCCAGTCCAGGTAAAGGCGACAGATTTCCTTCCCTAAAGGACCCAGATGGGTTTTTACAGCAATCGACAATGGTTTCACGGTCATTATTAGACTTTAAATTCCCGATTTTTATTGAATTCAAATTCCACCACCTGCCAAATTCCACGACGCCATCACCTCCTTCGAACGAATTTCACTTCAACACACGACAGGCATGCACTAGGTGGCCAAATTTCGCAAACAACTTCTGACCACACCTCAGGTACCTCGCATGGAAACCACAGCCCATTCCGACTGCTAATAGGACCTGCTAAGGGCAGTCAGCACGTCATTGATTTCAAGAACACATGGAATTTCTTTCCTTGCAGCCTTAATCCAGAGGCACGGATGAATGTTCCGGAGACCTGACTTCAAATCCCACTGTGGCAACCGGGGAATTTAAATTCAATTAATTAAATAAATCTGGAATTAAAAGCTGGTTTCAGTAACGGTGACCATTAAAATACCAGACCGTCATCGGAACCAATCGAGGTCACCAATGTCCTTTAGGAAAGGAAATCTGCTTACCCGGTCTGGACCGTCTATATGTGACTCCAGAGCTAGAAAATGTGGTTGTTTCTTAACTATCCTGCAACAGCCTAGGGAGCCACTCACTCAGTTAAGGGCAATAGGGACAGGCAATGATTCTGGCCTTGCCACTGATGCCCTCGTTCCATGAGTAAACTTTTTAAAATGTAAAAATAAAAAGACGTATGTTGATATTTCAGACACACACCTGTAACTGAGCAGAAAAATAAATCGTGGTGAATGATTCAATGTTCCCGTCCTTCAGATTATCCACTCAATGAGTATGAGCAATGTCACGCCACGTCCAGCATGCACAACCCTCAACAACTTCAATCTATCTCGTGCTTTTCACGTAATAAAACAACGCAGGGAGTCTCACAGAAGCTCATCACACTCAGACGCCACCACTTCTCTGCTGAAGGTCTGTGCTGAGGGGGTTTTATGGGTTAATTTCTCCCTGAACTCTTAATTTTTTTCTTTAATTAAGCAATCAAGTAAAAATTACTCTCAGCTAAGAGAAGTTAAGTTTATTCCAGCTTTAGACAGGGGTAAACAAGCTCTCCGAGCCGCTGCAGCTAGTTCATTAGGGAGTTAGCTTAAACTGGCTTTCAGAGCTTGACTCTTTTTTTTCCAGAAAGGATAAAACCAGGGGTTCGTTCCTCAGTGTTGCATGGGTATCTGTGCTGAGTGCTACTTTGAGTGCACAGAATGTGAAGCTAGGAGTTTGTTGAGGAGGGAACTATAAATTAAGAAATATAAATTCATTTAATTAACTCTACCAGATGGCAGGGTGGATGATGTGGTGTGGTGGCAGCTCCTGGGTGCCAGTGCAATCCGTGGCGCCAACATCTGCACTGAGTGTTTGCAGCTGAAGGAACTTTGGCTCAGAGTTAATGAGCTAGAAGCTGAGCTACAGACATTACGGCTCATCAGGGAGGGGGAACGTTACCTGGACACTTTGTTCCAGAAGGCAGACACACCCCTTAGGTTAGCGTCATCCGATCCGGTCAGGGGAGGAGGTTGTGACTGAGACACAGGCAGGTAAGGGGATTGAGAAGGTGGGAATGCAGGAGATTCTTACGGCTCTTGGCAGGGTAGATGCTGAGAGGCTGTTTATCCTTGTGGGAGAGTCTAGGACCAGAGGGCATAATCTCAGACTAAGGGCTCACCCATTTAAGACAGAAATGAGGAGGGATTTCTTCTTTCAGAGGGTAGTGAATCTGTGAAATTCTTTACCGCAGAGGGCTGTAGAGGCTGAGTCGCTAAGTATATTCAGGCTGAGATAGACAGGTTTTTAATCAGTAAAGGAATTAAGAGCTTTGGAGAAAAGGCAGGCAAGTGGAGTTGAGGATTAGCAGATCAGCCGTAATCTCATTAAATGGCAGAGCAGATTTGATCAGCCTATGGCCTACTTCTGCTCCCAGGTCTTATGGTCTTATAGCTTGTATGGACAAGAGTGAGGGTTGCAGTGTGGTTAAGCAGACTGACCAAGGCACAGGAAGCCATTCAAGTGGGGGAGTTAAAAGGAATGTAGTGGTAGTCTGAGGTAGTATAGTCAGCGGTAGACATTGTTCTATGCAGCTGACAGCAAGAATCCAGAAGACTTTGCTGTCTGCCTGGTGCCATGGTTCAGGATATCTACTCAGGGCTGGAGAGGAACATGTAGTGGGAGGGGGAGGATCCAGTTGTTGTGGTCCATGTAGATTCCAACGGCAGAACCTCAAAGGTAATAATCCCTCTGGATTATGACCTGATCGTTGTGCAAATTCACATAGGGTCAATAAAATTAGAGAGATGAAAGCGTGGATTCTGGTCTGTCCGCAAGAATGACCCAAACCTCCCTGTCGCTTGCCATTTTAACACTCCACCCTGCTCTCTTGCCCACATGTCTGTCCTTGGCCTGCTGCATTGTTCCAGTGAAGCCCAACGCAAACTGGAGGAACAACACCTCATCTTCCGACTAGGCACCTTACAGCCTTCCGGACTGAATATTGAATTCAACAACTTTAGGTCGTGAGCTCCCTCCCCCATCCCCACCCCCTTTCTGTTTCCCCCTTTTTCCTTTTTTTCCCCAATAAATTTTATAGATTTTTCTTTTCCCACCTATTTCCATTATTTTTAAATATTTTAAAATCTTTTATGCTCCCTCCACCCCCACTAGAGCTGTACCTTGAGTGCCCTACCATCCATTCTTAATTAGCACATTCGTTTAGATAATATCACCAACTTTAACTTTAACACCTATGTGTTCTTTTGTACCATTGTCGCTGACATCTTTTGATGATCTGCTTCTATCACTGCTTGTTTGTCCATACAACCACACCCCCCACCTCTCTCTCTCTCTCTCTCTCCCCCCCCCACACACACACCTTAAACCAGCTTATTTTTCAACTCTTTCTTGGACTCGAACTCAAGTTCTGTCGAAGGGTCATGAGGACTCGAAACGTCAACTCTTTTCTTCTCCGCCGATGCTGCCAGACCTGCTGAGTTTTTCCAGGTAATTCTGTTTTCATTTGTTAAGAGAATATTGTGTCTGACTAACAATGGGACTTTTTGAAGAGCGACCGAGGAGGGTTGATGAGGGTAACACTCTGACTCTCATTGCTGTGGTGGAATCTGTGGTTTGCAGGACCAGTTTTGGGGTGGGGGATGTGAGAACTCTTGTCTGAACGAATGACTTGTTGAGTGTTCTGGTGGGCGCACTGACTGTGGTTTCAAAGTCTGTACTTTTTAGCGTTAGATCCTAACTGGAACTGAAACCGGTTGAAACCAGCCAAAGGCACAGAGCCAGCTGAGCTCAGATTGTTCGGCAGTGCAGTACAGGCAGGCTGAGGGGAGGAGAGTGTGGCACAGCTGAAAAAGGACGTGGAGGCTAGATTCAGGAGTGGGCAAATAAAAGGCAACAGCCACTGTTCCAGTTACTTTATCATCCTGAACCACCAGGTGCTTTAGAGAGATGGCATCAAACTTTAAAAACTATCATGAGGGCATATAGTCAAGACTACCCACAGGACTGGGATCGAGGGATCCCATTCTTGTTATTTGCTATTAGGGTTGCCCCAAACCAATCAACAGGGTTTAGTTCTTTTGAATTAGTCTATGGTCATGAAGTAAGGGGACCACTTAAGTTGGCTCAGGAGTGGGTCAGAGTAGTGGAAACTGCTCTCCTGAATTATGTGACAAAATTCAGAGAAAGATTGAACAGAGCATGTGACTTAGCTAAGGAACATTTGCCTAACCATGATGTAGATGTGGCAGATTAAGTTTCAATAAGGCAACATCCTTATAGATCCAGTAAAATCAGCTCAAGTGCAAAAAGAAATTGAATTCATGCTTCAGAATGACATCAGTAACTGGAGTTCACCCATTATGCTGGAGCTGAAACTGGGTGGAACACAAAGACTGTGTGTGGATTATTAATAAGTGAATGCAGTGACAAAAGCAGAGTCATATCCTATTCCACGGCCGGAAGATTGTATTGAGAAAATGAGGCAATCAGAGTTTATCACAAAGATTGACTTGCTGCGAGGATATTGGCAAGCATCCTTATCAGTGTTTGTAACGCCAGGTAGGCTGTATCAGTTGAAAGTTATGGCATTTGGTATGCAGAATGCACCAGCAACGTTTCAAATAAAGTAGTTGCAGGGCTGGGCGATTGTGCTGTTTATAGTGATGGCTTGGTAGGTTTCAGTAAAATGTGGGAGGAGCGTTTACAATATCTGAAACAACTGATCGACTGCAAGAAGCTAATTTGGTGGTGAATTTGGCCTAAGAGCAAATGTGCGAAATCGCAAGTTACGTATCTAGGCCACACCACTGGACATGGTCAGGTTGCCCCCCCTCCCCTCCCCTCCCCCTCCCCCAACACGATGTAAAAGTAAACACCATCATGAATTTCCCAGTGTCTGCAAAAAAACGGGAAGTTTTGAGATTTCTAGGAATGAGTGGACTTTATCAGAAGTTTGTACCAAATGTTAAGCATTGTTGTTGCTCCACTGACTGAACAATTAAAGAACAAGGAATTTCAGTGGACACAGGAGTGTCAGAAGGTATTTGACAGTTTAAAAACGGTTGACTATTACGCCTGTTTTGTAAGTGCCTAATTATCCCGAGCAATTGAAGTTGGCGATTGATGCAAGTGAAGCGGGAATTGGTGCTGTGTTGTTCCAAGAAGATGAAACAAGGGTTGAAAAGCCGGGAGGATATTTTTCACGGAAGCTGAATGTGCATCAGAAAAGATACTCAACCATCAAAAAAAAGAGACTCTCGGTCTGGTGTTAATGCAGCAACATTTTGAGGTCTATGTTGCAAGCAATTCTTCAGAAACAATTATTTATACAGACCACAATCCTTTAAAATTCTGGAAAAATTTCAAGACTGGAATACCAGACTGTTCAGGTAGATTTTATTGCTGCAAATGTAGCCGGATGAGAAAATCTAAGTTGAAAGTTCAAAGGAAATTCGACATTTGAAACATAGACGATGGACTGAAATATCCTCTTGATACAGAGAACTTGTGTATATTGTCATGTTAATGCACGTCCCTGGTAGTGTAATAGTTTTGTGTGTAGAGATAAGTATAGTAAGTAATGCGAAATGGGTTAAATGAAACCATCTTGTAGAATTATGACATGTTCATTTTTCTTTATTACTGTGAGGCAGCATAAACGTCATGTGCTCTACCCACCAACCAGGACTGTAACAACAATGTCCAGTTTTCCTGTGGCCATTTCATCTGTGCCGAGTGGATGATCCATCTCAGCCTCCTCCGGATGGCCCCAGCATCACAGATGCCAGTCTTCAGCCAATTCAATTCACTCCACGTGATATCAAGAAACAGCTGAAGGCACTGGATACTGCAAAGGCTATGGGCCCTGACAATAATCTGACAACAGTACTGAAGCTCCAGAGCTTGCCGTGCCCTTAGCCAAGCTGTTCCAGTACACCTACAGCACTGGCATCTACCTGGCTATGTGGAAAATTGCCCAGGTATGTCCTATACATGAAAACCAGGGCAAATCCAACCCGGCCAATTACCGCTCCATCAGTCTACTCTTCATCATCAGTAAAGTAATGGAAGGGGTCATCAACAGTGCTATCAAGCGGCATTTGCTTAGCAATAACCTGCTCACTGATGCCCAGTTTGGGTTCTGCCAGGGTCACTCAGCTCCTGACCTCATTACAGCCTTGGTTCAAACATGGACAAAAGAGCTGAACTCCCGAGGTGAGGTGAGAGTGACTGCCCTTGACATCAAGGCAACATTTGACCTAGCAAAGCTGGAGTCAATGGGAATCAGGGGGAAAACTCTCCATTGGTTGGAGTGATACCTAGCACAAAGGAAGATGGTTGTGGTTGTTGGAGGTCAGTCATCTCAGCTCCAGGACATCACTGCAGGAGTTCCTCAGGGTAGTGTCCTCTGCCTAACCATCTTCAGCTGCTTCATCAATGACATTCCTTCCATCATAAGGTCAGAAATGGGGATGTTCCATTCAGAACTCCTCAGATACTGAAGAAGTCCATGTCCAAATGCAGCAAGACCTAGACAATGTCCAGGCTTGGGCTGACCAGTGGCAAGTAACATTCACGCCACACAAGTGTCAGGCAATGACCATCTCCAACAAGAGAGAATCCAACCATCACACCTTAATGTTCAGTGACATTGCCATCACTGGTAACCCCCAGGATGTTGATAGTATGGGATTCATTGACCAGAAACTGAACTGGACTAGCCATATAAATACTGTGGCTACAAGAGCAGGTCAGAGGCTAGGAATCGTGCGACAAGTAACTCATCTCCTGACTCCCCAAAACTTGTCCACCATCTGAAAGGCGTAAGTCAGGAGTGTGATATTCACTATTCACAATATATTTTAATAATTTAGATGAGGAAACTAAATGTAATATCTCCAAATTTGCAGATGACACAAAGCCGGGTGGGAGGGTGAGCTGTGAGGAGGATGCAGAGATGCTTCAGTGTGATTTGGACAAGCTGAGTGAGTGGGCAAATGCATGGCAGATGCAATATAATGTGGATAAATGTGAGGTATCCATTTTGGCAGCAAAAACAGGAAGGCAGATTATTATCTGAATGGCTTTAAATTGAGAGAGAGCAATGTACAACGAGACCTGGGTGTCCTTGGGTAAGCATTCAGGTGCAACAGGCGGTAAAGAAGGCAAATGGTATGTTGGCCTTCATAGCCAGAGGATTCGAGTACAGGAGCAGGGATGTCTTACTGCAATTGTACAGGGCTTTGGTGAGACCACACCTGGAATATTGTGTGCAGTTTTGGTCTCCTTATCTGAGGAAGGATGTTCTTGCTATAGAGGGAGTACAGCGAAGGTTTACCAGACTGATTCCTGGGATGGTGAGACTGACAAATGAGAGATATTTTTGCTGGAGTTCAGAAAAATGAGGGGGGATCTCATAGAAACCTATAAAATTCTAACAGGACTAGACAGGGTAGATGCAGGAAGGATGTTCCTGATGGTGGGGGAGTCCAGAACCAGGGGTCACAGTCTGAGGATATGGGGAAGACCATTTCGGACTGAGATGAGGAGAAATTTCTTCATCCAGAGAGTGGTGAGCCTGTGGAATTTGTTACCACAGAAAGTAGTTGAGGCCAAAACATTGTATGTTTTCAAGAAGGAGTTAGATATAGCTCTTGGGGTGAAAGGGATCAAAGGGTATGGGGAGAAATCAGGAGCAGGCTGTTGAGTTGGATGATCAGCCATGATCATAATGAATGGTGCAGCAGGCTCGAAGGGCCGAATGGCCTCCTCCTGCTCCTAGTTTCTATGTATGTGATGGAACACTCTCCACTTGCCTGCAGCTCCCACAACACTCAAGAAGCTGTTGAGGACACCATCCAGGACAAAGCAGCCATGCTTGATTGGCACCACATCCACACACATTCACTCCCTCCACCACTGACAGTAACAGCAGTCTGTACCATCTACAAGATGCATTGCAGGAACTCACCAAGGCTCCTTGGACAGCACCTCCCAAATCCATCACCACTACCATCTAGAAGGACAAGAGCAGCAGATACAAGGCGGGAACTTCCAAGTGGTGGTGTTCCCAAGTCACTCACCATCCTGACTTGGAAATATATCACCGTTCCTTCACTGTCGCTGGGTCAAAATCCTGGAACTCCCTCCCTAACAGCACTGTGGGTGTACCTACACCACATGGACTGCAGCACTTCAAGAAGGCAGCTCACCACCACCTTCTCAAGGGCAATTAGGGATGGGCAATAAATGCTGGCCCAGCCAGTGAAGACCACATCCCGTGAATTAATTTAAAAAAAAATCCAAGTATAGCAACTTATTTAAAAATGTTACACTTTCAAATTTATTCACCAGGTCTTACTTACCTAGGCCACCACTCTTCAGAGTCAGAGTAGTGGCACCACGGCTTTCTCTGTTGTTCAGCAGGGGGCGGTTAAAGCACAGTAGAGGAACTGTCATAGGGGACTCTATAGTCAGGGGCTCAGACAGGCGCTTCTGTGGTTGTGAAAGAGACACCAGGATGGTATGTTGCCTCCCTGGTGCCAGGGTCCAGGATGTCTCTGATCGGGTACGGGACATTCTGAAGGGGGAGGGAGAACAGCCAGAGGTCACAGTACACATTGGTACTAATGACATAGGCAGGAAGAGTGACGAGGTCCTGCAGCAGGAGTTCAGGGAGTTGGGCAGAAAGTTAAAAAAACAGGACCTCTAGGATTGTAATCTCAGGATTACTCCCTGTGCCACGTGCCAGTGAGGCTAGAAATAGGAAGATAGTCCAGCTGAACACGTGGCTGAACAGATGCTGTAGGAGGGAGGGTTTCCGATATCTGGATCAGTGGGATCTCTTCCGGGGCAGGTGGAACCTGTACAAGACGGACGGGTTGCATCTAAACTGGAGGGGCACCAATATCCTGGCTGCGAGGTTTGCTAGTGTCACTCAGGAAGGTTTAAACTAGTATGGCAGAGGGATGGGAACCAGAGCATTAGGTCAGCAGGTGAAATAAAGGACTGGGAACCAGTGAATATGGCTAGTAGGACTAAGAGAAAGGGCAGGCAGGGAGAAATTACTGAACACAGTGGGACTGGGGGTCTGAAATGCATTTGTTTCAATGCGAGAAGTATAACAGGCAAGGCAGATGAGCTTAGAGCTTGGATTAGTACTTGGGGCTATGATGTTATTGCTATTACCGAGATTTGGTTGAAGGATGGACAGGATTGGCAGATAAACGTTCCAGGATTTAGATGTTTCAGGCAGGATAGAGAGGGATGTAGAAGAGGTGGGGGAGTTGCACTGCTGGTTAAGGAGAATATCACAGCTGTACTACAGGAGGACACCTCGGTGGGCTCATGCAGCGAGGCAATATGGGTAGAGCTCCGGAATAGGAAGGGTGCAGTCACAATGTTGGGGGTTTACTATAGGCCTCCCAATTGCCGGCGGGAGATTGAGGAACAGTTATGTAGGCAGATTTTGGAAAGATGTAAGAACAATAGGGTTGTTGTGGTGGGTGATTTTAACTTTCCCTATATTGACTGGGAATCACTTAGTGCTAGGGGTTTGGATGGTGCAGAATTTGTAAGGTGCATCCAGGAGGTCTTCCTGAGACAATACGTAGATAGTCCAACTAGGGAAGGGGCAATACTGGACCTGGTATTAGGGAATGAACCCGGCCAGGTGGTCGAAGTTTCAGTAGGGGAGCATTTTGGGAAAAGTGACCATAATTCAGTAAGTTTCGAGGTACTGGTGGATAAGGATAACAGGAGACCTGGGGTTAAGGTACTTAATTGGGGGAAGGTTAATTATAACAATATTAGGCAGGAACTGAGGAATCTAGACTGGAGGCGGATGTTTGAGGACAAATCAACAACTGACATGTGGGGGGATTTCAAACATCAGTTGATAAGAATTCAGGACCGGCATGTTCCTGCTAGGATGAAGGATAAGCATGGCAAGTTTCAGGAACCTTGGATAACGAAGGATATTGTGAGATTAGTCAAAAAGAAAAGGGAAGCATCCGTAAGGGCTAGAAGGCTGGGAACAGATGAAGCCTGTGGAGAATATAAAGAAAGTAGGAAGGGACTTAAACAAGGAGTCAGGAGGGCTAAAAGGGGTCATGAAAAGTCACTGGCAACCAGGATTAAGGAAAATCCCAAGGCCTTTTATACATATGTAAAAAGCAAGAGGGTAGCCAGGGAAAGGGTCGGCCCACTCAGGGACAGAGGTGGGAATGTGTGTGTGGAGCCAGAAGAAATGGGAGAGATACTACATGAGTACTTCTCAGCAGTATTCACCAAAGAGAAGGACTTAGCGGTCGATTTGTCTAGGGAAGAGTGTGTAGATAGCCTGGATCATGTTGAGATCAAAAAAGAGTAGGTGTTAGGCGTCTTGAAGAATATTAAGGTGGATAAGTCCCCAGGGCCAGATGGGATCTACCCCAGAGTACTGAGGGAGGCAAGGGAAGAGATTGCTGGGGCCTTGACAGAAATCTTTGTATCCTCACTGGCTACGGGTGAGGTCCCAGAGGACTGGAGAATGGCCAATGTTGTTCCATTGTTTAAGAAGGGTAGCAGGGATAATCCAGGAAATTACAGGCCGGTGAGCCTGGCGTCAGTGGTGGGGAAATTATTGGAGAAGATTCTTCGTGACAGGATTTAATACCATTTGGAAACAAATGGGTGTATTAGTGAGAGGCAGCATGGTTTTGTGAAGGGGAAGTCGTGTCTCACTAACTTGATCGAGTATTTCGAGGAAATGACAAAGATGATCGACGATGGAAGGACAGTGGATGTTATATACATGGATTTCAGTAAGGCCTTTGACAAGGTCCCTCATGGCAGACTGGTACAGAAGGTAAAGTCACACGGGATCAGAGGTGAGCTGGCAAGATGGATACAGAATTGGCTTGGTCATAGAAGACAGAGGGTAGCAGTGGAAGGGTGCTTTTCTGAATGGAGAGCTGTGACTAGTGGTGTTCCGCAGGATCAGAGCCGGGACCTTTGCTGTTTGTAGTATACGTAAATGATTTGGAGGAAAATGTAACTGGGCTAGTTAGTAAGTTTGCAGACGACACTAAGGTTGGAGGAGTTGCAGATAGTGAAGAGGATTGTCAAAGGATACAACGGGATATAGATCAGTTGGAGACTTGGCCAGCGAAATGGCAAATGGGGTTTAATCCGGACAAATGCGAGGTAATGGATTTTGGAAGGTCTAATACAGGCAGGAATTATACAGTAAATGGTAGAACCCTTAAGTGCATCGACGGGCAGAGGGATCTGTACAGGTCCACAGGTCACTGAAAGTGGCAACGCAGGTGGATAAGGTAGTCAGGAAGGCATATGGCATGCTTGCCTCCATCGGCAAGGGTATTGAGTATAAAAGCTGGGAAGTCATGCTGCAGCTGTATAGAACCTTGGTTAGGCCACACTTGGAATATTGCGTGCAATTCTGGTCGCCACATTACCAGAAGGATATGGAGGCGTTGGAGAGGGTGCAGGGGAGGTTTACCAGGATGCTGCCTGGTCTGGAGGTTATTAGCTATGAGGAGAGGTTGGAGAAACTTGGATTGTTCTCACTAGAGCGACAGAGATTGAGGGGTGACTTGATAGAAGTTTACAATATTATGAGTGGCATGGACAGAGTAGATAGTCAGAAGCTTTTTCCCAGGGTAGAAGAGTCAATTACTCGGGGACATAGATTTAAGGTGAGAGGAGAAAACTTTCGAGGAGATGTGTGGGGCAGGTTTTTTACACAGAGGGTAGTGAGTGTCTGGAATTCGCTGCCAGAGGAGGTGGTGGAAGCAGGTACGATAGTGGTGTTTAAGACACAGCTTGACAAATACATGAATAGGATGGGAATAGAGGAATACGGACCCCGGAAGTGCAAAATGATTTAGTTGACGGGCAATAGGATCGGCGCAGGCTTGGAGGGCCGAAGGGCCTGTTCCTGTGCTGTACTTTTCATTGTTCTTTGTTTGTTCTGAGGAAAGGTAGAAAAGGAAAGGGGCACCTTTCCCTCCTCACCAAACCCCCTCAGTCACCAAACTCTAACTGAAGTTATTGACTGCAGACAAAGTCAGCACGAGAGGATAGCCTCTGAAAACCTGATTAAGCTAGTTATCTAATTAACTGGTTGCAGCTGCAAGCAGAGTCAGGGTCAAGCTGCCTGGTTTAAATTTCAAATAATGCTTGGCAGTTAACTGTCAGTCACCATCACTGGTGCATTCTCTGCAGTAATGTGTCTACCAACCAGAGCCCACTTGCCAACCAATCAGCACTCTCCATATGCAGTATAAATTGTTGTTTTCCCCTTATATTGGTATTCTTGTGAAGTGTCCTGATGAGTGCAAGACTAAAAGCTTCGACACATCTTTTATTTCCAGCAATACTCAAGTTCACACCTTAAACCAGCTTATATTTCCCCCCTTTCTTGGACTCGAACTCAAGTTCTGTCGAAGGGTCATGAGGACTCGAAACGTCAACTCTTTTCTTCTCCGCCGATGCTGCCAGACCTGCTGAGTTTTTCCAGGTAATTCTGTTTTTGTTTTGGATTTCCAGCATCCGCAGTTTTTTTGTTTTTAATACTCAAGTTCTGTCCTCCCTAACTACTGTTTGAAAACTCAGAATCTTGTATACTTTTTCAATAGCCTCTCAACTTAACAGGTCAACTTCAATGATCTTTCCACATATATTCTGTTCCTGCGTCCCTTTAGAATTGTATCCTTGATTTTATATTCTCTCTCCATGTTATTCCTATTAAAATGTAATACTTGATAGTTCCCTGCATTCAACTTCATCTGCCACATGCCTGCCCATGTAACCAGCCTTTCTATGCCCTCTTGAAGTTTGTTACTGTTTCCTACATTGCTAATTTTTATGTCATCTGCAAATTTGAAATTTTGCCCTTTACAGCCAAGTCCAGATCACTAATATATATATATATATATATTCCTAATACCTTTCTGATAAAAGGTCATTGACCTGAAATATTAACTTGTTCTCTCCACAGATGGTGCCAGACCCGCTGAGTGTTTCCAGCATTTCAGGAGTTAAATACGCTGTGGATCATGGGGAACTGGTGGATGTGCTGTACCTAGATTTCCAGAAGGCATTTGATAAGGTGCCACGTGAAAGGTTATTATGGAAAATGAAAGCTCATGGTGTAGGGAGTTACATATTGGCAATGGATAGAAGATCGGCTGGCTAACTGGAAACAGAGAGTTTAGAAGAGTAAGAGGTGACTTGATTGAAACCTTTAAGATCCTCAGGGGTCTTGACAGGGTGGATGTGGAGAGCCTGTTTCCTCTTGTGGGAGAATCTAGAACTAGGGGGTCACTGTTTAGAAATAAGGGATCGCTCATTTAAGACAGGGACGAGGAGAAATTATTTCTCTGAGCGCCGTGAGTCTCTGGAACTCTCTTCCTCAAAAGGCAGTGGAATCAGAGTCTTTGAATGTTAAGGCAGAGCTAGATAGACTCTGTTTTAAAAAGTTGAAAGGTTATCAGGAGTGTGGGGTTGAGGTTCCAATCAGATCAGCCATGACCTTATTGAATGACAGAGCAGGCTCGAGGGGCTGAATGGCCTACTCCTGCTCCTCGTTCACATGTTTCTTTCAGATTCAGCCACCGGCCGTATGTTGCTTTTGTTCTGTTACTGTCCCCGGCGATTACCACTGTCTCCCTCCAACCAGTAAAAAAACAGCCATTTCCCACTGCTCTGCTTCCTGCCCCTTCGCTAATTTTGTTTCTACTCTGTCAGTGTCCCTATGATTCCATGGGCTTTCATGTTGCTAACAAGCCTATCATATGGTTCTTTGTAAAACTCCCTTTGAAAGTCCATACGCACGTTTGCTAAACAATTCTCACTTCAACTCAATCCAGTCAGTCAAACATGGTCTGCCTTCAACGGACCCCTCTTCACTTTGACTTCTTAGCCTGTACCTTCCCCAAGCAGAGTGTCAGGATTATTTACGAGCTCAGGTGGATGTCACCCCTGGGCCCAGGTAAGAATCTCACGCTGAAAGAGTTCTGGACCTTGGCCAACAGCAGAACCAGTGAATTTTCCGTGGTGATGACAGGAGGGTGAGAACCTCGAGGGACGGCAGAGAGAGGATCCTTTGGCGAGTGTAGTTGTGTTGAAGCAGGCGAGGAAGGTGACAGGTAAACACCTCTTTTGTATTCTTTTACCCAGATTATTGCACGTTGAACTTGAAAGTGAGAGGCTGCAACAAGCAGCAGAACAGGACCGTGACAATTATCAGTTTTGTAAAAAAAACCCCATCGGGTTCACTAATGTCCTTCAGGGAAAGAAATCTGCTGTCCTAACTCAGTCTGGCCTACATGTGACTCCAGACCCACAGCAATGTGGCTGACTCTGAACTGCCCTCTGCAATGGCCCAGCAAGCTATTCAGTTCAAGGGCAATTAGGGATGGGCAATAAACGCTGGCCTTGCCAGTGACACCCACATCCCATGAAAGGATAAATTTGAATTAATTCCCACGCCTACATTGCAACTGAAGATGAATCTCATCCGGACGAGGTGGCATTTCTAAGAGTGTTGCTGATATTTTAAAAGCCTGGGGTGATGGAGATTTATTCATCTTTAGTCTCATTATTTCCTCCATCACCATCCTTAATATTATTTACTGTGAGCACCGAGTAAAGGGTCAGTAGCAAGTCTGTCATTTCAGTTAGTCTGTCACCACTGTCATGGTGACCTGCTGCAATGCACTTTCTCACAATATTGATGTAAAAGCCTCCCCTGTTGTCACTGATATCTCTCGTACTCCAATCATTGCGGCTGTGACAGTGACAAGACAATTTTTATTTAAATAAATCTTTATTTACACGATAGTGGATTTGACAGTAAGGGTGAGCGTTCCAGGACTGAGCTCTGACAGACACTCTGGCCAGGTCACTGCCAGGAAACCTTCTTCCCTAACACACGGCTGGTGATCTTCTGCAGTGAAAGAAAAGCAGGAGAAAAGGTTCAGCAGCGTGACACAGGAAGATACAGATCCCAGGACAGACACAGCTTTCAACACAGAGCAGAGTTTCTTCACTAACCTTTCCAATTACAAACAGACAAACTGCAAAAACCCTAAATGTAAAATAACATTGTGTTACAATGTTGGCGGGATAAGGCTGCGTCACTCTGTAAACGCTGGGACGTGGGTCTGTAACTCTGTAAACGCTGGGACGTGGGTCTGTAACTCTGTAAACGCTGGGACGCGGGTCTGTAAACGCTGGGACGTGGGTCTGTAACTATGTAAACGCTGGGAAGCGGGTCTGTAACTCTGTAAACGCTGGGACGCGGGTCTGTAAACGCTGGGACGCGGGTCTGTAAACACTGGGATGCGGGTCTGTAACTCTGTAAACGCTGAGATGTGGGTCTGTAAACGCTGGAACGCGGGTCTCTAAATGCTGGGACGTGCGTCTGTAAACGCTGGGACGCGGGTCTGTAACTCTGTAAACGCTGGGACGCAGGTTTGTAACACTGTAAACGCTAGAATGCGGGTCTGTAACTCTGTAAATGCTGGGACGCGGGTCTGTAAATGCTGGGACGCGGTTCTATAAACGCTAGGACGCGGGTATGTAAACGTTAGGACGCGGGTCTGTAACTCTGTAAACGCTGGGACGCGGGTCTGTAACTCTGTAAACGCTGGGACGCGGGTCTGTAACTCTGTAAATGCTGGGGCGTGGGTCGGTAACACTGTAAACGCTGGGACGCGGGTCTGTAACTCTGTAAACGCTGGGTCGCGGGTTTGTAAATGCTGGGACGCGGGTCTGTAACTCTGTAAACGCTGGGACCCAGGTTTGTTACTCTGTAAACGCTGGAACGCGGGTTTGTAACACTGTAAACGCTGGGACGCGGGTCTGTAACTCTGTAAACGCTGGGACGCAGGTCTGTAACTCTGTAAACGCTGGGAAGCGGGTCTGTAACTCTGTAAACGCTGGGACGCGAGTCTGTAAACGCTGGGCCGTGGGTCTGTCACTCAGTACACGCTGGGACGCGGGTCTGTAAATGCTGGGACGTGGGTCTGTAAACACTGGGACGTGGGTCTGTAAACGCTGGGACGCGGGTCTGTAAACGCTGGGGCGCGGGTCTGTAAACGCTGCGACGTGGGTCTGTAAACGCTGGGCCGCGGGTCTGTAAAAGCTAGGGTGCGGGTCTGTAAACGCTGCGACGTGGGTCTGTAAAAGCTGGGGTGCGGGTCTGTAACTCTGTAAATGCTGGGACGCGAGTCTGTAAACGCTGGGACGCGGGTCTGTAACTCTGTAAACGTTGGGACGCGGGTCTGTAACTCTGTAAATGCTGGGGCGTGGGTCGGTAACACTGTAAACGCTGGGACGCGGGTCTGTAACTCTGTAAACGCTGGGTCGCGGGTTTGTAAACGCTGGGACGCGGGTCTGTAACTCTGTAAACGCTGGGACCCAGGTTTGTTACTCTGTAAACGCTGGAACGTGGGTTTGTAACACTGTAAACGCTGGGACGTGGGTCTGTAACTCTGTAAACGCTGGGACGCAGGTCTGTAACTCTGTAAACGCTAGGAAGCGGGTCTGTAACTCTGTAAACGCTGGGACGCGAGTCTGTAAACGCTGGGCCGTGGGTCTGTCACTCAGTACACGCTGGGACGCGGGTCTGTAAATGCTGGGACGTGGGTCTGTAAACACTGGGACGTGGGTCTGTAAACGCTGGGACGCGGGTCTGTAAACGCTGGGGCGCGGGTCTGTAAACGCTGCGACGTGGGTCTGTAAACGCTGGGCCACGGGTCTGTAAAAGCTAGGGTGCGGGTCTGTAAACGCTGCAACGTGGGTCTGTAAAAGCTGGGGTGCGGGTCTGTAACTCTGTAAATGCTGGGACGCGAGTCTGTAAACGCTGCGACGCGGGTTTTTTTGTTTTTAATACTCAAGTTCTGTCCTCCCTAACTTATGTTTGTAAACTCAGAATCTTGTATACTTTTTCAATAGCCTCTCAACTTAACAGGTCACCTTCAATGATTTTTGCACATATATTCTGTTCCTGCGTCCCTTTAGAATTGTATCCTTGATTTTATATTCTCTCTCCATGTTATTCCTATTAAAATGCAATACTTGATAGTTCCCTGCATTAAACTTCATCTGCCACATGCCTGCCCATGTAACCAGCCTTTCTATGCCCTCTTGAAGTTTGTTACTGTTTCCTACATTGCTAATTTTTATGTCATCTGCAAATTTGAAATTTTGCCCTTTACAGCCAAGTCCAGATCACTAATATATATATATATATATATTCCTAATACTTTTCTGATAAAAGGTCATTGACCTGAAATATTAACTTGTTCTCTCCACAGATGGTGCCAGACCCGCTGAGTGTTTCCAGCATTTCAGGAGTTAAATATGCTGTGGATCATGGGGAAGTGGTGGACGTGCTGTACCTAGATTTCCAGAAGGCATTTGATAAGGTGCCACGTGAAAGGTTATTATGGAAAATGAAAGCTCATGGTGTAGGGAGTTACATATTGGCAATGGATAGAAAATCGGATGGCTAACTGGAAACAGAGAGTTTAGAAGAGTAAGAGGTGACTTGATTGAAACCTTTAAGATCCTCAGGGGTCTTGACAGGGTGGATGTGGAGAGCCTGTTTCCTCTTGTGGGAGAATCTAGAACTAGGGGGTCACTGTTTAGAAATAAGGGATCGCTCATTTAAGACAGGGACGAGGAGAAATTATTTCTCTGAGCGCCGTGAGTCTCTGGAACTCTCTTCCTTAAAAGGCAGTGGAATCAGAGTCTTTGAATATTAAGGCAGAGCGAGATAGATTCTGTTTTAAAAAGGTGAAAGGTTATCAGGAGTGTGGGGTTGAGGTTCCAATCAGATCAGCCATGACCTTATTGAATGACAGAGCAGGCTCGAGGGGCTGAATGGCCTACTCCTGCTCCTCGTTCACATGTTTCTTTCAGATTCAGCCACCGGCCGTATGTTGCTTTTGTTCTGTTACTGTCCCCGGCGATTACCACTGTCTCCCTCCAACCAGTAAAAAAACAGCCATTTCCCACTGCTCTGCTTCCTGCCCCTTCGCTAATTTTGTTTCTACTCTGTCAGTGTCCCTATGATTCCATGGGCTTTCATGTTGCTAACAAGCCTATCATATGGTTCTTTGTAAAACTCCCTTTGAAAGTCCATACGCACGTTTGCTAAACAATTCTCACTTCAACTCAATCCAGTCAGTCAAACATGGTCTGCCTTCAACGGATCCCTCTTCACTTTGACTTCTTAGCCTGTACCTTCCCCAAGCAGAGTGTCAGGATTATTTACGAGCTCAGGTGGATGTCACCCCTGGGCCCAGGTGAGAATCTCATGCTGAAAGAGTTCTGGACCTTGGCCAACAGCAGAACCAGTGAATTTTCAGTGGTGATGACAGGAGGGTGAGAACCTCGAGGGACGGCAGAGAGAGGATCCTTTGGCGAGTGTAGTTGTGTTGAAGCAGGCGAGGAAGGTGACAGGTAAACACCTCTTTTGTATTCTTTTACCCAGATTATTGCACATTGAACTTGAAAGTGAGAGGCTGCAACAAGCAGCAGAACAGGACCGTGACAATTATCAGTTTTGTAAAAAAAAACCCATCGGGTTCACTAATGTCCTTCAGGGAAAGAAATCTGCTGTCCTAACTCAGTCTGGCCTACATGTGACTCCAGACCCACAGCAATGTGGCTGACTCTGAACTGCCCTCTGCAATGGCCCAGCAAGCTATTCAGTTCAAGGGCAATTAGGGATGGGCAATAAATGCTGGCCTTGCCAGTGACACCCACATCCCACGAAAGGATAAATTTGAATTAATTCCCACGCCTACATTGCAAATTGAAGATGAATCTCATCCGGACGAGGTGGCATTTCTAAGAGTGTTGCTGATATTTTAAAAGCCTGGGGTGATGGAGATTTATTCATCTTTAGTCTCATTATTTCCTCCATCACCATCCTTAACATTATTTACTGTGAGCACCGAGTAAAGGGTCAGTAGCAAGTCTGTCATTTCAGTTAGTCTGTCACCACTGTCATGGTGACCTGCTGCAATGCACTTTCTCACAATATTGATGTAAAAGCCTCCCCTGTTGTCACTGATATCTCTCGTACTCCAATCATTGTGGCTGTGACATAGTGACAAGACAATTTTTATTTAAATAAATCTTTATTTACACGATAGTGGATTTGACAGTAAGGGTGAGCGTTCCAGGACTGAGCTCTGACAGACACTCTGGCCAGGTCACTGCCAGGAAACCTTCTTCCCTAACACACGGCTGGTGATCTTCTGCAGTGAAAGAAAAGCAGGAGAAAAGGTTCAGCAGCGTGACACAGGAAGATACAGATCCCAGGACAGACACAGCTTTCAACACAGAGCAGTGTTTCTTCAATAACCTTTCCAATTACAAACAGACAAACTGCAAAAACCCTAAATGTAAAATAACATTGTGTTACAATGTTGGCGGGATAAGGCTGCGTCACTCTGTAAACGCTGGGACGCGGGTCTGTAACTCTAAAAACGCTGGGACGCGGGTCTGTAACTCCGTAAACGCTGGGACGCGGGTTTGTAACTCTGTAAACGCTGGGACGCGGGTTTGTAACTCTGTAAACGCTGTGACGCGGGTCTGTAACTCTGCAAACGCTGGGACGCGGGTTTGTAACACTGTAAACGCTGGGGCGCGGATCTGTAAACGCTGGGACGCGGGTCTGTAACTCTGTAAATGCTGGGACGCGGGTCTGTAACTCTGTGAACACTGGGACGCAGGTCTGTAAACGCTGGGACGCGGGTCTGTAAACGCTGGGACGCGGGTCTGTAACTCGGTAAACGCTGGGACGCGGGTCTGTAAACGCAGTGACGCGGGTCTGTAAACGCTGGGACGCGGGTCTGTAACTCTGTAAATGCTGGGACACGGGTCTGTAAACGCTGGGATTCGAGTCTGTAAATGCTGGGGTGCGAGTCTGTAACTCTGTAAACGCTGTGAAGCGGTTCCGTCACTCTGTACACGCTGGGGCGCTGGTCTCTAAACGCAGGGACGCGAGTCTGTAAACACTGGGAAGCAGCTCTGTAGCTCTGCAAATGCTGGGACGTGCGTCTGTAAACGCTGGGACGCGGGTCTGTAAATGCTGGGGCGCAGGTCTGTAACTCTGTAAACGCTGGGACGCGGGTCTGTAACTCGGTAAACGCTGGGACGCGGGTCTGTAAACGCAGGGACGCGAGTCTGTAAACACTGGGAAGCAGCTCTGTAGCTCTGCAAATGCTGGGACGTGCGTCTGTAAACGCTGGGACGCGGGTCTGTAAATGCTGGGGCGCAGGTCTGTAACTCTGTAAACGCTGGGACGCGGGTCTGTAACTCTGTAAATGCTGGGACGCGGGTCTGTAAACCCTGGGACGCGGGTATGTAAACGCTGGGACGCGGGTCTGTAAACGCTGGGACGCGGGTCTGTAAACGCTGGGACGCGGGTATGTAAACGCTGGGACGCGGGTCTGTAACTCTGTAAACGCTGGGACGCGGGTCTGTAAACGCTGGGGTGTGGGTATATAAATGCTGGGATGTGGGTCTGAAACTCTGTAAACGCTGGGACGCGGGTCTGTAACTCTGTAAACGCTGGGACACGGGTCTGTAAACGCTGGGACGCGGGTCTGTAAACGCTGGGACGCGTGTTTGTAAACGCTGGGACACGGGTCTGTTGCTCTGTAAACGCTGGGACGCGGGTCTGTAGCTCTGTAAACGCTGGGACGCGGGTCTGTAACTCTGTAAACGCTGGGACGCGGGTCTGTAACTCTGTAAACGCTGGGACGCGGGTCTGTAACTCTGTAAACGCTGGGACGCGGGTCTGTAACTCTGTAAACGCTGGGACGCGGGTCTGTAACTCTGTAAACGCTGGGACGCGGGTCTGTAACTCTGTAAATGCTGGGACGCGGGTCTTTAAATCTGTAAACGCTGGTACGCGGGTCTGTAACTCTGTAAATGCTGGGACGCGGGTCTGTAAATCTGTAAACGCTGGTACGCGGGTCTGTAAACGCTGGGATGCGGGTCTGTAAACGCTGGGGCGCGGGTCTGTAACTCTGTAAATGCTGGGACGCGGGTCTGTAACTCTGTAAATGCTGGGACGCGGGTCTGTAACTCTGTAAACGCTGGGACGCGGGTCTGTAACTCTGTAAACGCTGGGACGCAGGTCTGTAAACGCTGGGACGCGGGTCTGTAAATGCTGGGACGCGGGTCTGTAAACGCTGGGACGTGTGTCTGTAAACGCTGGGACGCGGGTCTGTAACTCTGTAAACGCTGGACGTGGGTCTGTCACTCTGTAAACGCTGGGACGCCGGTCTGTAAACGCTGGGACGCGGGTCTGTAAACGCTGGGACGCGGGTCTGTCGATCTGTAAACGCTGGGGCGCGGGTCTGTAAACGATGGGGAGCGAGTCTGTAAACGTTGGGATGCGGGTCTGTAACTCTGTAAACGCTGGGACGCGGGTCTGTAACTCTGTAAACGCTGGGATGCGGGTCTGTAACTCTGTGAACGCTGGGACGCGGGTCTGTAACTCTGTAAATGCTGGGACGCGGGTCTGTCACTTTGTAAATGCTGGGACGCGGGTCTGTCACTTTGTAAATGCTGGGACGCGGGTCTGTAAATACTGGGACGCGGGTCTTTCAACGCTGGGGCGCGGGTCTGTAAACGCTGGGGCGCGGGTCTGTAAACTTTTGGGCGCGGGTCTGTAAACGTTGGGACGCGGGTCTGTAAATACTGGGACGCGGGTCTTTCAACGCTGGGGCGCGGGTCTGTAAATGCTGGGACGCGGGTCTACCACTTTGTAAACGCTGGGACGCGGGTCTGTAAAAGCTGGGACGCGGGTCTGTAACTGTAAATGCTGGGACGCGTGTCTGTAAACACTGGGACGCGGGTCTGTAAACACTGGGACGCGGGTCTGTCGCTCTGTAAATGCTGGGACGCGGGTCTGTAAACGCTGGGACGCGGGTCTGTAAACACTGGGACGCAGGTCTGTCACTCTGTAAACGCTGGGACGTGTGTCTGTAAACGCTGGGACCTGGGTCTGTAAACGCTGGGACGCGGGTCTGTAAACGCTGGGACGCGGGTCTGTAAACGCTGGGACCTGGGTCTGTAAACGCTGGGACGCGGGTCTGTAAACGCTGGGACGCGGGTCTGTAACTCTGTAAACACTGGGTCGCGGGTCTGTAAACGCTGGGATGCGGGTCTGTAAACGCTGGGACCTGGGTCTGTAAACGCTGGGACGCGGGTCTGTCGCTCTGTAAACGCTGGGACGCGGGTCTGTAAACGCTGGGACGCAGGTCTGTAAACGCTGGGACCTGGGTCTGGAAACGCTGGGACGCGGGTCTGAAAACGCTGGGACGCGGGTCTGTAACTCTGTAAACGCTGGGACGCGGGTCTGTAACTCTATAAACACTGGGACGCGGGTCTGTAAACGCTGGGACGCGGGTCTGTAACTCTGTAAACGCTGGGACGCGGGTCTGTAAACGCTGGGACGCGGGTCTGTAACTCTATAAACACTGGGACGCGGGTCTGTAAACGCTGGGACGCGGGTCTGTAACTCTGTAAACGCTGGAACGCGGGTCTGTAAACGCTGGGACGCGGGTCTGTAAACGCTGGGGCGCGGGTCTGTAAACGATGGGGCGCGGGTCTGTACAAGCTGGGACGCGGGTCTGTAAATGCTGGGACGCGGGTCTGTAACTCTGTAAATGCTGGGACGCGGGTCTGTAAACGCTGGGACGCGGGTCTGTAACTCTGTAAACGCTGGGACGCGGGTCTGTAACTCTGTAAACGCTGGTATGCGGGTCTGTAAACGTAGTGACGCGGGTCTGTAAA
>JANJGN010001755.1:60000-110615 GCA_026770705.1 Isurus oxyrinchus
GGGGACACGTGGTCTACTCCTGCTCCTATTTCTGATGAAGACCCGGAGTAACACTCACCGCTTGGACCTGTCAAACATTTCCCTCTTTGGGATTCTCCTCTTGAATAAAATAGCTTCGGCTGAAAAATACAAGAGAGAGAAGGTGACCCTGGCTTTGGGTAGAACTGTTAAACATGTTAAACGCTGACAGCAAAATACACCCAAATCACAAGGGGCAGGATATGAGTGTCGCTGACAAGTCCATCCTACACTATTACCCATCCTAGATAACACCCTCCCGCACGCCCACTGGGTACACCCGAATAGCTTGCTAGGCCACTTCAGAGGGCAGTTCAAATGCAGTCACATGAGCGCAGGATTGGAGTCACATCTTGACTCACACAGGTAAATAACAGCAGGTTTCAGTAGTGAACCAGCTGGATTTTGACCACATGGTCACTTTTACTGGTCCCAGCTTCTTAATATCTGTTTTTTTTAATGCAGGGGCCTAAGTTACAGGTCCAGGGACCTAAGCACGGCACTACCACATTCAGTCTGGGTGACAACAACCCCAGGTTGACAGTGGTTAGATTAAGCAGGGTGGGTGGGTACAGAGACTCGTGTGGCACATCGACAGCAGCGTGGACCAGACGGCCCGTTTCGGTGTTGTACAGGAGGGGTAATTATGGAATTGGGTGTAAATGTGTGCTCACCGAGCTGATGGCCCTTCCTATCCCTGGGGCCTCTCTCCTGGGGCTGGTTGAAAAGTCTCTCTCTCTCACTCTGCAGGATGTTCTGTATCTTCCTCTCTTCCATCAGTAACTCCAGGCGCTTCACCCGTTGCCGGGAATGGGAGATGAAATCCGGTCTGTTCATGTGTAAGGCTTCCTGTCAAACAGCAAAATAAAACAGACAGCCGCGGATACACTTGTGGACTCGGTACTGAGCCACAGTACACCAGAGCACTCCTGCTTTCAAGCCCGATCTGCGGGAGGTCTGCCTCCTCTGAAGATGCTGATTCTCTGCTGGGAAACAGCTCCATCGCCGCTGAGCCAAGCGGCTGTTTCCCATGTGTGGACTCTCTCGCCTTAGCACATTACCAGACTGCCCTCCCCGGCTCACAAAGAAATTCTCTGGCATATGTGAGGATCCCAACCCCAGATCAGCCCTCCCTTTCCTCCCTATCCCATCACCACCCTTCCCCCATCTCATCGCTCCAAAAATGACACCTCCACCACTCGCAACATCTTTTCCACAATGAATGTTGGGCCCTGACTGACTGGAGACATTTAATCAATAATATTTCAGTCCAGTTCTCTGGTGTTTCCAAGATCTCGTTGAAACGTATAAACATCTTTGGAGGGGGTGACAGAGAAGATGCTGAGGGGGCTGTTCCTCATGGCTAAAGGTTCTGGGACGAGAGGGCATGGTCTCAAGATAAGGGAGTGGACATTTCAGACCGAGAGGAGGAGAAAATGAGGAGGGTCGTGAATCTTTGGACTTCTCCACCCCAGAGGGTTGCGGATGTTGAGTTGTATTCAGGGCCGAGATTGAGAGATTTAGTTTTGGAAATGAAGGGAATCGAGAGATTTCAAAGCAGGCTCTTGGGGCTGTAAAGTCAACTCCTGCTCCTCTTTATTAGATAAGAGCATTAGAAATGTGAGAAATAGGAGTTGGAGAAGGCCATGAGACCATCGATCCTGCTCTGCCTTTCAATAAAATCATGGCTGATCCTCCACACCACCTTAACCTTCCCCCATTATCCACATATACCTCGATTCCCTCAGGACACAAAAATCTATCAACCTCTGTCTTTGATATACTCAACGATGGAGCATCCCACAGGTCTCAAGGGTAGAGAATTCCTAAGAGTCACAACTCTTCGAGTGAAATAATTTCTCCTTATCTCAGTCCTAAATGGTGGACTTTACCTTGAGAGTGTGACACCTAATTCAAGACTCTCCAGCCTGGGGGTAATACTCACTGTGTCTCCTGTTAAGTTAAGCCCTTTAAGAATTTTATATGTTTCTATTAAATCATCTCTCATTTTTTTAAATTCAAGGGAATACACAATCACTCCTCATAGGGCAATCTTCTCTCGTCCCAGGAATCAGACTGATGAATCTCCGTTGCACTCCTCTAAGGCAGGTATATCCTTCCTTACAGAAGGAGACCAACACTGTACACAGTGCTGGTGTCATGGAGGAAGACACAAACAACTTCCCAGAAATACCCGGGAGCCAAGGGTCGAGTGAGAAGAAGGAATTGAAGGAAATTAATATTAGTAAAAAAATAGTGCTGGAGAAATTAATGGGACTGAAAGCTGATAAATCCCCAGGGCCTGATAATCTACATCCCAGGGTACTAAAGCAGGTGGCCATGGAAATAGTGGATGTGTTAGTTGTCATCTTCCAGAACTCTGTAGATTCTGGAACAGTCTTGGCAGGTTGGAGGGTGAAAAATGTAATCCCACTATTTAAAAAAGGAGGAAGGGTGAAAACAGCGAATTATAGATCGGTTAGCCTAACCTCAGCAGTAGGGAAAATGCTAAAATAAAAACAAAGAAAACTGCGGATGCTGGAAATTAGCACATTCGTTTAGATAATATCACCAACTTTAACTTTAACACCTATGTGTTCTTTTGTCCCATTGTCACTGACATCTTTTGATGATCTGCTTCTATCACTGCTTGTTTGTCTACACAAGCACCTCTGTCTCTCTCTCTATCTCTCCGCCCCCCCCCCCCCCCCCCACCCCCCCACACACCTTAAACCAGCTTATATTTCAACTCTTTCCTGGACTCGAAATCAAGTTCTGTCGAAGGGTCATGAGGACTCGAAACGTCAACTCTCTTCTTCTCCGCCGATGCTGCCAGACCTGCTGAGTTTTTCCAGGTAATTCGGAAAATGCTAAAGTCTTTTATAAAGGGTGTGATAACAGGACACTTAGAAAATATCAACGGGATTAGACAAAGTCAACATGGATTTATGAAAGGCAAACCATCCTACTGGAGTTTTTTTTGAAGATATAATTAGCAGAATAGATAAGGGAGAACCAGTGGATGTGGTGTATTTGGATTTTCAGAAAGCTTTTGATAAAGTCCCACATAAGAGGTTAGTGTGTAAAATTAAAGCGTATGGGACTGGGAGTAATATATTGGCATGGATTGAGAATTGGTTAGCAGACAGGAAACAGAGAGTAGGAATAAATGGGCCTTTTTCAGAGTGGCAGGTGGTGATTAGTGGGGTACCGCAGGGATCAGTACTTGGGCCCCGGCTGTTCACAATATATATCAATGATTTAGATCCGGGAACAAAATGGTTGGCAAGTTGACTGATTGGCTGAGGTGTTGCCATGGAGAAATCAACTTGGGGAACCATAGGCTCACCAAGCTCCCAGGTAATGCAAAAAAGGTGCAAGGCTTGAACATATTGGTCAAGGCATCGCCCTGAGGAATGAGTCAGCGAATGGCTGTCACTTATTTTATTTAGCTGAAGCAGATGCAATGTGTGTACATGTTCCTTCTGTCTGTGAAGAGCACAGCCCTGTAGATTACTACCTATACCTTTCAGTATATGCAAACGCACCACCCTGCCAGCCTGACTGACAATCTTAAAATGGTTGTCAGTGTCATTCTTAGCACACCGAGAATTATTTAGCAAATGTTGTCCAATCGCGGAATCACATCTAAAGCTGGACACGGTGTTTTGAGTTTTACAAGTACGGACTGTTTGAGTATAGTCTGTACCTTGCTCACTGTGAACAGCGGCTGGGACATGCTGTTTGATGTGATCTGCCAGTCTTTGGGACGCACAGCCTGCATACCAAGCATCACACTGGCACTGAAATTCATATGCCACATTATTCATCTATGTGATAGGCAGAATGTCTTTTTGGCTTGATGCCAGCATCCTGTTAGTGGTGAATAGCACTCGTACTGCTGCTGCATGGTGGCAGCGTGACACAGCTAGCTTCACCTGTGGCTCAAATGTATCACATTTTATAAAATAATCTTCAGTGTGCTAGAATTATGCAGATCACATCTGTACAACCCACACCCCAATAACAAATCTCAATTTACGATTGTCAGTCAGGCTTGCAGAGTGGCACAGTTACGTGTATTGGAAGCTACATATATTAATACACAGAGCCCTGTTCTTTGCAGACAGAAAGAACACACATTGCGCCTGTTTCAGCTAAACAAAATAAGTGACAGCCATTCACTAACTCATTCCTCAGGGCAATGCCTTGACTAATCAGGGTCAAGCTTCCTGCCTTAAATTTCAAACAATGCTTGGAAGTTAACAGTCAGTCACCATCAGTTGGTGCATTCTCCATGCCAATGCCTCTACTAATCAGAGTTCACATGCCAACCAATCAGCACTCTCTTCTCATACAGTATAAATTGCTGTTTTCCGCTTATAATGGTCCATTTGCAAAATGTCCTGATGAGTGCAAGACAAAAAGCTTTGACATGTCTCTTTCTTTCACAATACTCAAGTTCTGCACTACCAAACTACTAACTATTTAGAAACTGTTTGAGTCTCAGCTTATTCTTAGCTCTTGTAGCTGAATGTTAAAATGCCTCCAAACCCAACCCTGTTGCAATGGGAGACTGAGACTCCACCAGACACTCTACCATTCACCACCATCGCTTAATTAGCAAGTGTGGTTCACTGAGCTAACACAGCACTGATTACTTGTGCTTTAATCTTCCCTCAAAGCCTCACATGTCGAACTTTACCATGGGAACAGTGTGCGTCTGTTGCTGCAAAGTTTCACTATTATTGCAAGTCACACAACTTTCCTTACTTTCAAGGTGATGCGTATTAAGGGGGAAGGATTCTTCAGAAGAGCGTCACCCTGTGCAGGTTCCTGGCCCCAGGCTCTCGCACTATTGCTGATCCATTGCTGTTGTAGCTGTTTCTCTCGCAGTGGTTCTCTGCACAAGGTGGTAGATGGTAACAATTCAAAATTGCCTGAAGTGTGACTGTGGCAGGTCCCTGGATCATTCTCCTTCCTCAAGGCCCATTTCAGCTCAGTGGCAGGAATGAACCAGGCTGGGGTTTGATAAAATAAAGATATTAACTCTCACTCAAAAACCACACGTGTCATCACAACTGTACAGCCTGTAACCCAAAACAACCCAATAGAAAATCACACCTGTACAGCCTGTAATCCAAAACAACCCAATAGAAAATCACACCTGTACAGCCTGTAATCCAAAACAACCCAATAGAAAATCACACATGTACAGCCTGTAATCCAAAACAACCCAATAGAAAATCACACCTGTACAGCCTGTAACCCAAAACAACCCAATAGAAAATCACACCTGTACATCCTGTAATCCACAACAACCCCAATAGAAAATCACACCTGTACAGCCTGTAACCCTAAAAAACCCCAATAGAAAATCACACCTGTACAGCCTGTAATCCACAACAACACCCATAGAAAATCACACCTGTACAGCCCGTAACCCTAAACAATCCAATAGAAAATCACACCTGTACAGCCTGCAATCTACAACAACCCCAATAACAAATCACATCTGTACACCCCACACCCCAATAACAAATCACACCTGTACACCCCACACCCCAATAACAAATCACACCTGTACACCCCACACCCCAATAACAAATCACACCTGTACGCCCCACACCATAGTAACAAATCACACCTGTACACCCCACACCCCAATAACAAATCACACCTGTACACCCCACACCCCAATAACAAATCACACCTGTACACCCCACATCCCAATAATAAATTACACCTGTACACCCCAAACCCCAATAACAAATCACACCTGTACACCCCACACCCCAACAACAAATCACACCTGTACACCCCACACACCAATAACAAATCACACCTGTACACCCCACACCCCAATAACAAATCACACCTGTACACCCCACACCCCAATAACAAATCACACCTGTACACCCCACACCCCAATAACAAATCACACCTGTACACCCCACACCCCAATAACAAATCACACCTGTACACCCCACATCCCAATAACAAATCACACCTGTACACCCTACACCCAATAACAAATCACACCTGTATGACCCACACACCAGTAACAAATCACACCTGTACACCCCACATCCCAATAACAAATCACACCTGTACACTCCACACCCCAATAACAAATCACACCTACACACCCCACACCCCAATAACAAATCACATCTGTACACCCCACACCCCACTAACAAATCACACCTGTACGACCCAAACACCAGTAACAAATCACACCTGTACACCCCACACCCCAATAACAAATCACACCTGTACACCCCACACCCCAATAACAAATCACACCTGTACACCCCACACCATAGTAACAAATCACACCTGTACACCCCACACCCCAATAACAAATCACACCTGTACACCCCACACCCCAATAACAAATCACACCTGTACACCCCACACCCCAATAACAAATCACACCTGTACACTACACACCCCAATAACAAATCACACCTACACACCCCACACCCCAACAACAAATCACACCTGTACCCCACATCCCAATAACAAATCACACCTACACACCCCACACCCCAACAACAAATCACACCTGTACCCCACACCCCAATAACAAATCACACCTGTACACCCCACACCATAGTAACAAATCACACCTGTACACCCCACACCCCAATAACAAATCACACCTGTACACCCCACACCCCAATAACAAATCACACCTGTACACTCCACACCCCAATAACAAATCACACCTGTACACCCCACACCCCACTAACAAATCACACCTGTACGACCCAAACACCAGTAACAAATCACACCTGTACACCCCACACCCCAATAACAAATCACACCTGTACACCCCACACCCCACTAACAAATCACACCTGTACGACCCAAACACCAGTAACAAATCACACCTGTACACCCCACACCCCAATAACAAATCACACCTGTACACCCCACACCCCAATAACAAATCACACCTGTACACCCCACACCCCAATAACAAATCACACCTGTACACCCCACACCATAGTAACAAATCACACCTGTACACCCCACACCCCAATAACAAATCACACCTGTACACCCCACACCCCAATAACAAATCACACCTGTACACTACACACCCCAATAACAAATCACACCTACACACCCCACACCCCAACAACAAATCACACCTGTACCCCACATCCCAACAACAAATCACACCTGTACACCCCACACCATAGTAACAAATCACACCTGTACACCCCACACCCCAATAACAAATCACACCTGTACACTCCACACCCCAATAACAAATCACACCTGTACACCCCACACCCCAACAACAACTCACACCTGTACACCCCACACCATAGTAACAAATCAAACCTGTACACCTCACACCATAGTAACAAATCACACCTGTACACCCCACACCCCAATAACAAATCACACCTGTACGCCCCACACCCCAATAACAAATCACACCTATACACCCCACACCCCAATAACAAATCACACCTGTACACCCCACACCCCAATAACAAATCACACCTGTACGCCCCACACCCCAATAACAAATCACACCTGTACACCCCACACCATAGTAACAAATCACACCTGTACACCCCACACCCCAATAACAAATCACACCTGTGCACCCCACACCCCAATAACAAATCACACCTGTACACCCCAAACCCCAATAACAAATCACACCTGTACACCCCACACCCCAACAACAAATCACACCTGTACACCCCACACCCCAATAACAAATCACACCTGTACACCCCACACCCCAATAACAAATCACACCTGTACACCCCACACCCCAATAACAAATCACACCTGTACGCCCCACACCCCAATAACAAATCACACCTGTACACCCCACACCCCAATAACAAATCACACCTGTACGCCCCACACCCCAATAACAAATCACACCTGTACACCCCACACCCCAATAACAATTCACACCTGTACGCCCCACACCCCAATAACAAATCACACCTGTACAACTCACACCCCAATAACAAATCACACCTGTACACCCCACACCCCAATAACAAATCACACCTGTACACCCCACACCATAGTAACAAATCACACCTGTACACCCCACACCCCAATAACAAATCACACCTGTACACCCCACACCATAGTAACAAATCACACCTGTACGCCCCACACCCCAATAACAAATCACACCTGTACACCCCACACCCCAGTAACAAATCACACCTGTACGCCCCACACCCCAATAACAAATCACACCTGTACACCCCACACCCCAGTAACAAATCACACCTGTACGCCCCACACCCCAATAACAAATCACACCTGTACACCCCACACCCCAGTAATAAATCACACCTGTACGCCCCACACCCCAATAACAAATCACACCTGTACACCCCACACCCCAATAACAAATCACACCTGTACACCCCACACCCCAATAACAAATCACACCTGTACACCCCACACCCCAATAACAAATCACACCTGTACACCCCACACCCCAATAACAAATCACACCTGTACACCCCACACCCCAATAACAAATCACACCTGTACACCCCACACCCCAATAACAAATCATACCTGTACGCCCCACACCCCAATAACAAATCACACCTGTACGCCCCACACCCCAATAACAAATCACACCTGTACACCCCACACCCCAGTAATAAATCACACCTGTACGCCCCACACCCCAATAACAAATCACACCTGTACACCCCACACCCCAATAACAAATCACACCTGTACACCCCACACCCCAGTAATAAATCACACCTGTACGCCCCACACCCCAATAACAAATCACACCTGTACACCCCACACCCCAATAACAAATCACACCTGTACACCCCACACCATAGTTACAAATCACACCGATCTGTTGAGGGCGGGGATTCAAATGAAGGGGACTGAGGTGGTCGACTCCTCCCTCCAGTGGGGAATCCAGGAAAAGAGGTCTCTGCGCTCCAAGTATATGTTCCTGGTATGAGTGTTTGAGAAAGTGACATCCAAATAACAAAAGATGTAAAAATTATCAGAACTGTTCAGATTTTGGGGCGAAGGTTTTGGAGCGAGGGCCACTTGGAATTGGAGAGATAAAGTCCTCATAGGCTAGAGTTTCACAGGAACAGGAGGAGGCCATCTAGCCACTTGAACCTGTTACAAGGGAACAAGAGGAGGCCACTCAGCCCCTTGAGCCTGTTACACAGGAACCAAATTATGCCATTCAGCCCCTTGAGCCTATTACCCGGGAACCGGAGGAGGCCATTCAGTCACAGCTGGTCTGTGTAACTCCATTTCCCCACCTTTGCTTCATATCCCTTGAGGCTCTTACACAACAGCAATCTCATTCAGACAGCGGGTGACGAATCGAGTGGATGATTCCTGACTGAATGGAATGGTGGCTTACCTGGCCCAGCTGATGTCCTGCCGTCTTTCCCAGGAGCCCTCTCTGTGTGTGAGCTGCCCTTCCTCTTCCTGTCCTTGGCTCTGGCGGAGCTGCAGCCGGCGGGAGAGGCTGAGTGCTGACGGTGACTGCCCAGGACAGCTGGTCGATGCAGGGTTGGCTCTGAATCTGGCGAAGGGAAGGTCACGCCCACATCGCGGGTCCGTCTCCCCTTAGCACTCGCGACAATTGGCAGAGATTCTGACACATGGCACAAAACAATGGTACAGACAGAGAGAGGCAGAGTGGGGGAACATCTGTCTCTACTATAACAGGGGCATCCAGCACATTGAGGGACTGGCGGGAGGGCGGGGGTGTGTGTGTGTGTCTGTATGTGTGTCTGTATGTGTGTGTGTGTGTCTGTATGTGTGTGTGTGTGTGTGTGTCTGTATGTGTGTGTGTGTGTGTGTGTCTGTCTGTATGTGTGTGTGTGTGTGTCTGTGTGTGTGTGTGTGTGTGTGTGTCTGTATGTGTGTGTATGTGTGTGTGTGTGTGTGTGTCTGTATGTGTGTGTGTATGTGTGTGTGTGTGTGTCTGTGTGTGTGTGTGTGTGTGTCTGTATGTGTGTGTGTGTGTGTTTGTGTGTGTGTGTGTGTCTGTATGTGTGTGTGTGTGTGTGTGTGTGTGTGTGTGTCTGTATGTGTGTGTGTGTGTGTGTGTGTGTCTGTCTGTATGTGTGTGTGTGTGTGTCTGTATGTGTGTGTGTGTGTGTCTGTATGTGTGTGTCTGTGTGTGTGTGTGTGTCTGTATGTGTGTGTGTATGTGTGTGTGTGTGTCTGTGTGTGTGTGTGTGTGTGTCTGTATGTGTGTGTGTGTGTGTGTTTGTGTGTGTGTGTGTCTGTATGTGTGTGTGTGTGTGTGTGTGTGTGTGTGTGTGTGTGTGTGTGTGTGTCTGTATGTGTGTGTGTGTGTGCGAGGGGTTGAGGGACCCGGCATGGAGGGGTTGGATATATGGGAAGGAACTGAGGGATGTTCTAATCGGATGATACTGGTGAGCTGTTATTATTGCCCTGATATATTTACAGCCAAGCACATACTGTGGACCTGAAATGACATATAGTCCAGACTGGGGGAGGTGAGGGTGGTGCTAGCAGACTCTTCCTAAACTCGCTGGGTTTTCTAACACTCTGGCCATGTTTTCTGGTACGTGTCCACGAATTACCAAGTTATAGAGTCATAGTCATAGAATCATAGAGGTCTACAGCACAGAAAAAGGCCCTTCGGCCCATCGGGTCTGCACCAGTCAAACAAGTACCTAACTATTCTAATCCCATTTCCCAGCACCAGGCCCATAGCCTTGTATGCCAAGGCATCGCAAGTGCCCATCCAAATACTTCTTAAATGTTATGAGGGTTTCTGCCTCCACCACCCTTTCAGGCAGTGAGTTCCAGATTCCCACCACCCTCTGGGTGAAAAAATTCTTCCTCACACCCCCTCTAAACCTCTTGCCCCTTACCTTAAATCTATGCCCCCTGGTTATTGATCCCTCCACCAAGGGGAAAGTTCCTGTCAACCCTATCAATGCCCCTCATAATTTTATACACTGCAACCATGTCCCCCCTCAATCTCCTCTGCTCCAAGGAAAATAACCCCAATCTATCCGATCTCTCCTCATAACTAAAACTCTCCAGCCCAGGCAACATCCTGGTAAATCTCCTCTGCACTCTCTCTAGTGCAATCACATCCTTCCGATAATGTGGATTCCAGAACTGCACACAATACTCCAGCTGTGGCCTAACCAGCGTTTTATACAGTTCCAGCATAACCTCCCTGCTCTTATATTCTATGCCTCGGCTAATAAAGGCAAGTATCCCATATGCCTTCTTAACCACCTTATCTACATGTCCCGCTACCTTAAGGGACCGGTGGACATGAACACAAAGGTCCCTCTGATCCTCGGTACTTCCCAGGGACCTACCATTCATCGTGTATTCCCTTGCCTTGTTTGTCCTGCGCAAGTGCATCACCTCACACTTATCCAGATTAAACTCCATTTGCCACTGATCAGCCCATCTGACCAGCCCGTCTATATCCTCCTGTAATCTAAGGCTATCCTCCTCACTATTTACCACCCCACCAATTTTCATGTCATCTGAGAACTTACTGATCAACCCTCCTACATTCAAGTCTAAATACATACCACAAATAGCAAGGGACCCAACACCGATCCCAGTGGAACCCCACTGGGCACAGGCATCCAGTCACAAAAAACAAGTTCTATAAGACTAGCAATGTTAATGAGGAACACCATTACCTCCAAGCTGCCTGACACTCTCTCACTATCCCAAGCAGAACGGACATCACAAGATCAAAAAAATAGTGTTAGCAGCAGACCAGATGGCCACACGAGCCTGATCTGCCATCTAATACCATCATAGCTGATCTGATCTTGGCCTGAACTCCACTTTGCTGCCTGATCCCATGTCCCTCGATTCCCTGAGAGGCCAAAAATGCATCTCCCTCAAAGTTAAATATATTTAACGATGAAGCATCCACAACCCTCTGGGATGGAGAATTCCAAAGCTTCATAAACTATTTGAGTGAAGAAATGTCTCCCCATCTCAGTCCGAAATGATCAATCCTAAGGCAGTGACCCCTTTTCCTAGATTCTCCAGCAAGGGGAAGCAGCTTCTCATTGTCGACTGTCAACCCCTTCAGAATTTTGTAGGTTTCAACGGGATCACCTCTCATTCTTCTAAACTCCAGAGAATGTAGGCCCAATTGACTCTCATCCCAGGGCCTAATCTAGTGAACCTTCGCTGTACTGCCTCGCAGTAAAGCCTTCCTCAAATATGGACACCAAAGCTGCCCACAGTATTCCAGGTGTGGTGGCACCAAAACCCGAAACAATTCTTGCAACACTTCTTGATTCTTGTACTCCAATCCCCTGGCAATAAAGGCCAACATGCCATTTGCCTTTCCAACTGCTTGCTGCACCGACATGCTAACTTTCTGCATTCCTTGTACAAACACACTCAAGTCTCTTTGAACATCAACATTTAACGTGTCGCACCTTTTAAAAAACACTCTGCTTTTCTATCAAAGTAAATAACTTCACACTTCCCCACATTATACTCCATCTGCCATCTTCTTGCTCACTCCCTTACCCTGTCCATATCTCTTTGCAGCCTCTCTGTGTCCTCCCCACAGCTTATCTTTCCACCAAGCTTCGTATCAAGCGCAAATCTGGATACTTTACTCTTGGTCTCTTTGTCAAAGTCATATAGATTGTAAATAGCTGAAGCCCCAGCACTGATCCTTTGCAGCAGTCCACTGGTGCCAACCTGACAATGTCCTGTTCATCATTGCTTCCTGCTTGTTCTTCCAATCCTTTACCCATATTTTACCCTCAACTCCAGGAGTCCTTGTTCTTGCCCATTCACCTTTTGTGACTCCTGATCAAGTGCCTTTTAGTAATTCAAGTAAACTACATCGACCGCTCCCCTCCATCTACCCAACTCCTCACATCCTCAAATAAAACTAATACATTTGTCAAATGTGGTTCCCCTTTCGTAAAAAAACCACGTTGGCGTTGTCTGTTAAAACTTTGATTTTCTAACTGCATTTTCACGCCTTCCCTAATAATAGAGTCCAGCACTTTCCCGATGACTGACGTCAGGCCAACCAGCCTGTGATTTTGCTTCTTTGTTTCTCTCTCCTTGCTTGAATAGCGGAGTTTACATTTGCCAACTACCAGGCTGCTGGAACTGTTCCAGAACCGAGACAGTTTTGAAAAATCATCACCAGCGCATCCACTATCTCTGCAGCTATAGTTTAGAACTCTAGGACATAGGCCATCAGGTCCCTGGGGATTTATCATATTTTAGTCCATTAAGTTCCTCTAACGTCCTTGGTCAACTGATATTAATTATCTTAAGTTCCTCACTTATTTGAGCCCCAGGTTACCTATGTTTTTGCGATGTACTTTATGTTTCTACCGTGAATTCAGATGTAATATTTCCTTATTCCCTGAGATAATTCTTCTTATCCCTGTCTCTAAGGGACCAATGTTTATTTTAGCTACTCTCCTTTTTATATACTGGAAAAGCTCTTACAATCTTTTCATATTTCTGGCTCCTTTACTCATTCTATATTTTTCCCTTTTTATCAACTTACTGGTCACCTTTTGCCGGTTTCTGAAACTCTCTCAATCGTCAGACTCACTCCTATTTTTTGGAACATCATTAGCCTCGTCTTTTAACCCGATACTTTCCTTAACCTCCTTAGTCAGCCACAGACGGAGCTTTCCCACTGAGTTTTTGTCTTTTTTTAATGGATTGTATTTTCGTTGAACATTTTGAATAATTTCTTAAAATACTTCCCATTGTTTGGGTAAATAAATTAAAAGGCGAAGCACTGAACAAGTTATCTTAGCCAGCTCTCCCCTCATGCTAAGCCATTGGTTTGTTTAAGCTTAAGATTCTTGCTTTCCACTCAAAACTTCTCCTCATCTCAGCCCTAAATAATCAACCCGCCACCCTGAGGCTGTGTCCATGTTCGAGAGTCTCCAGCCAAGGGAAACAACATCTCATTATCAACCCTTGCTTTCACATAAGCGTCAACCTTGAATCAATGGTGACAGAGTCAGAGACTGTGGATCCAAGTCCCACTCCAAAGGCTTGAGCACATAATCCGCTGAGGGACTGCTATACAGTCAGAGGTGCTGTTTTTCAGATGAAGCTTTAAACCCTGTCTGCCCTCTCAGATGGATGTAAGATATCCAATGACACTATTTCAAAGAAAAGTATGTCATGGCCAACATTTATCCTTCAGTCACCACAAGGAAATAGATTATTCTGTTAGCACATCGTTGTTTGTGAGGTCTTGCTGTATGCAAATTGGTTGCCGAGTTTCCTACATGACAACAGTGACTACACTTACTGGATTGGCTGTGAAGATGTTTGGGATATCGGGGGTTCATGAAAGGTGCTACAGAGCTGCAAGTGTCATCTATCTGAGACTCCAGGGCTCCAGAACCTCTCTGCTCTGCGTGACCTGGTCCCACCACCAGGTTAATAAAGAAACCACCCACCAAAACAACAAACCAGCTCCTCCCAGGCACTTACCTGTCTGCACCCCCTGGCTGACCAGCCTGGTGCACCTCTTGTTGATGAGTTTGCTGGAGGGGCCGTGTGGTGGACGGACAGAGGGGCTTTGAGTGGACGCGGAGTCGGACGTGGTTATGGGTACGGTGAAGCTTTGTGCTCCAGAGATCTGCGGAAGCAAACACAGGAGATCTGCGGAACAGTCATATTCCTTAAGAACATAAGAAATAGGAACAGGAGTAGACCATTCGGCCCCTCGAGCCTGCTCTGTCATTCAATAAGATCATGGCTGATCATCTTGTGTTTCGATTTCCACATTCCCATCTAACCCTGATAACCTTTGATTCACTTGTCTGACAAAAATCCATCTACCTCGGCCTTAAAAATATTCAGTGACCCCGCCTCCACCACCTTCTGAGGCAGAGAGTTCCAAAGTCACACAGCCCTCTGGGAGAAATGTCTTCTCCTCATCTCTGTCCTAAAAGGGTGACCCCTAATTTTAAACACTGCCCCCTAGTTCTGGACTCACCCACAAGAGGAAACATCCTTCCCACATCCACCTTGTCAAGGCCGTTCAGGATCTTGTATAACTTCAATCAAATCACCCCTCACTCCTCTAAACTCCAGTGGAAACAAGCCCAGTCTGTCCCACCTTTCCTCATAAGACAACCCACTTATTCCAGGTATCAATCTAGTAAACCTCCTTTGAATAGGGTTCAGTGCAGACTCGATGGGCCGAAGGGCCTCTACTGCACAGGGATTCTGTGACTGATTCTCTGAACCGTCTCCAATGCATTTACATCCTTCCTTAAATAAGGGGATCAAAACTGCCCACAGTATTCGAGGCGCGGTCTCACCAACACCCTGTATAACCGAAGCATAACATCCTTACTTTTATGTTCAATCCCTCTCGTAATAAAGGATAACATTCCGTTAGCCTTAACTACTTGCTGTACCTGTAAACTAACTTTTTGTGACTCGTACAAGAACACCGAGGTCCCTCTGCAGCTCAGAATTATGCAGCCGTTCTCGATTTAAGTAATACTCCGCTTTTTTGTTCTTCCTGCCACAGTGAACAACTTCACATTTTCCCACATTAAACTCCATTTGCCCACTCACTCAACCTATCTCTATCCATCTGCAACCTCCTCATGTCCTCTTCACCACATACTTTCCTACCTATCTTTGTGTCATCTACAAATTTAGCTACCGTGTCTTCACTCCCCTCATCTAAGTCATTGATGTAAACTGTAAAAGGTTGAGGTCCCAGCACAGACCCCTGTGGGACTCCACTAGTCACATCCTGCCAATCAGGAAAAGACCCATTTATACATACTCTCTGCTTTGTGCCAGCCAGGCAATCCTCTATCCGTGCTGACATGTTACCCACTGCACCATGAGCTTTTACCCAGCAGCAGGGAGAATGAAGGATTCCAGCAGAGCTGTGAGTGAGGAGAGACACAGCAAGAGAGATGAGCAGAGTCCTTTGCCAGCAGCATGTCGATGCACTTCCCACTGAGCCACACTCACCGATTGCTCGTCAATGCTGAGTGCTCAGTCAGTGTGGGAGGGTTCAATGTGTTGGGGCAGAGGGTGAGGGGGTGGGGGGGGGGGGTGTAGTTTAACCAGGGATCTTGGTCCTGCGGTGAGACCTTGGGGTAGTGTAGGCACAGAGGTCATTCCGTGATTGGATTGTGCTTGACCAGAAATCAGACAATAAGACCATAAGACATAAGAGCAGAAATTAGGCCAATCGGCCCATCGAGTCTGCTCCGCCATTCAATCATGGCTGATAAGTTTCTGAACCCCATTCTCCCGCCTTCTCCCCATAACCTTTGATCCTCTTACCAATCAAGAACCTATCTATCTCGGTCTGAAATACACTCAATGACCTGGCCTCCACAGCCTTCTGTGGCAATGAATTCCATACCGGTAGATACAAGGTGGGCCTTTATCTCACTGGGACTGGAATTCAAAGTGATGCTTCTGCTCTCTGGAGCCTCAGTCAGATCCCATCTGGAGTAACTGCAATCCATTCTGGGCTCTGCACGTCAGCTAAGATGTATTAACCATGGAGGGAGCACAGTGCAGATTCACCAGAATGATCCCTGATAAAATATGAGAGGTTGCACAGACTGGGCCTCTATGGGCTTGAGTATAGAAGATTAAGGGGTGAGCTAATCGAGGTGTTTTAAGATGATTAAAGAATTTGGGAGGGGAGATAGAGAGGAACTGTTTCCCCTGGTTTTGGGGGAGTTCACAACAAAGGGGCACAATCTTAAAATTCAAGCCCAGCCATTCAGGGAGCAGTTCCTCACTCAAAGGGGAGTGGAAATCTGGAACTCTCTCCCGCAAAAAAACAAAAATAGAACAAAGCTGTTGAGGCTGGGGGTGAATGAAAATGTCAAAAAGGAGTGAGTGATTTTTGTTGAGCGAGCGTTTTGAGGGTTACGGAACCAGGACAGGCAGCTGGTGAAGATACAGATCCACCAGGGTCAAACGGAATGGTGGGTCAGGGTCGAGGGGCTGAATGGCCTCCTCAGCGCATTGCCAGCGCCCTCACCGATGCTGTTTAATGCGCACAGTGGAGGTGGGCAGTTAAGTGAAACGACGCACCAACAGCACTGCGAGGGAGACAAGGAGCCACAGACTGACTAAGACTCACTCACTCACCTGCTGGTCACTGGCAGCACTTGGACACCTGGTCTCTGCCCTCCGTGGCCTCTCCCTCCTGCGGACCGAGCTCTCTTTCTGTTTCTCAATGGTGCCGTATAAGCGGGAGAGAGGCTGCACAGTGACACGCTCCGGCCCGAAAGCCCTGACCAAGCGCTCCGTGTCAATGGTGGATATGGTGCTCCCCGTCTCGGTCTGCGTCTGCGCGTCTGTCTCGGCCAGGGCGGTGGTGTCTGACTCGGTGGTGGGTGGCCCAGCCGAACTGCTGTTCTGCGTGCCCGCGTACCGCTGGTGCTCCAGGATCTTCTCGATCCGCTGGGTGGAGATTTCCTCCAGGGAGTCGGCGCTCTCGCTCTTTGGGGTGGCCAGGGAAGCTGGAGGAGGGGCAGACGGACGCGCCAGCGCTGGGTCCTCCCAAGCTCTGCGTCTCCTCTCTCTCTGCGCTGCCCTGTGCTGCCGATCCCTCCCCTCAGCGGAGAGGAGTGGGTGGTGTACCGGGTTTCTGAGGAGGCGGGCCAGCTCGTCCAAACGTTCCAGCAGGGAAAGCTCACTGGCACTGCTCGAACCCAGCCTCTTGTGCTTCTTCTGCCTCTCTTTAAACCTCTGCCACAGCTCGTCCAGGCTGCTGTATCTCTCTGTCCCTCCAGCTCTTGGCAGGCCACTGCTCTGCTCTGTTGGGGAGACTGCACTCACAGCCAGTTCAGTGTAGCGACTGATGGGGGTAGGCTGACCTCCACATCTGCCATGTCGGGGCTTTCCGGCAGCTGCCTTTGTCCATTCCAAGTACGACAGGGCATGATGTCCCCCCCCCCTCCTCCTCCGCCCAGTACCTCTGAGCCTCTCCTGTGGTCTGGGGCCAGGCTGCGTTCCTGCAGCCAACTCTGGCAGAGCTGGCCTGTCGCGTAGTTGGGTATGATTGAGAGCCCCTGCTGCTTGGCTCTCGGTCGCCGGCTCGCGGCCTTGCTTTCGGGTAAAGCGGGGGGCGCCTGTTCTGGGAGTCGCTCGGACTCCTGATGTTGCGCTGGACGGGATCGCTGGTGGAAAAGTCGCTGTCACTGACATCCCGCAGCGGCATTTTCTCAGGAAAAGTCCCTGCACCAGGGGTGAGGGAGCTCTGATGACATCGGATACCTGCGGTGACAACACGGAAACCAGGATTGAGAGTAAAGCCAGGAGGTCAACACAAGTGAACCCTATCCAAACCTGCACCAAATCCAGTTCGCCCTCAGCCCGTTTCTCACCGACCGACACTGTCCTCAAGTCTAGCAACTCGTCCGTTTCAAGATTCTGATCCTTGTATTCAAATCTCCACGAGCCCTAACACTGAGATTTCTGTGCCACTATATATCCGTGCCCCTATATGTCTGTGCCCCATATGTCTGTGTTCCTATATATCCATGTCCCTATATGTCCGTGCCCCTATATGTCCGTGCCCCTATATGTCCGTGCCCCTATATGTCCGTGCCCTTATATGTCCGTGCCCTTATATGTCCGTGCCCCTATATGTCCGTGCCCCTATATGTCCGTGCGCCTATATGTCCGTGCCCCTATATAACCATGATCCGATATATCCGTGCCCCTATATGTCTGTGCCCCATATGTCTGTGTTCTATATATCCGTGTCCCTATATGTCTGTGCCCCTATATATACGTGCCCCTATATGTCTGTGCCCCTATATATCCATGATCCTATATATCCGTGTCCCTATATGTCTGTGCCCCTATATATCCATGCCCCTATACGTCCGTGCGCCTATACGTCCGTGCGCCTATATGTCCGTGCGCCTATATGTCCGTGCTCTATATATCCGTGTCCCTATATGTCCGTGCCCCATATGTCAGTGTTCCTATATATCCATGCCCCTATATATCCGTGCCCCTATATGTCTGTGCCCCATATGTCTGTGTTCCTATATATCCGTGCCCCATATATCCGTGTCCCTATATGTCTGTGTTCCTATACATCCGTGCCCCTATATATCCATGATCCTATATATCCGTGTCCCTATATGCCTGTGCCCCATATGTCTGTGTTCCTATATATCTGTGCCCCTATATATCCGTGTCCCTATATGTCTGTGCCCCATATGTCTGTGTTCCTATATATCTGTGCACCTATATATCCGTGTCTTTATATGTCTGTGCCCCATATTTCTGTGTTGCTATATATCCGTGCCCCTATATATCCGTGTCCCTATATGTCTGTGCCCCTACATGTGCCCCTATATGTCTGTGCACCATATGTCTGTGTTCCTATAGATCCGTGCTCCTATATATCCGTGCGCCTATATGTCCGTGCCCCTATATATCCATGCCCCTATAAATCCATGTCCCTATATGTCTGTGATCCTATATATCCGTGTCCCTATATGTCTGTGCACCATATGTCTGTGATCCTATATATCCGTGCCCCTACATGTGCCCCTATATGTCTGTTCTCTTGAGCATCCCAAAGTTCTTTGTGCCACCAATAATGGTCGTGCCTTGTGTCAAGGTCTGAGCTATGGGATTCTCCCCATAAAGGTCTCCAACTCTCTACTTAAAACCTACATCCTCGACAAATCTTTTGGTGACCAGAGCTAATATCTCCTTTAACCACTCAATGTCAAATTTTGTTTTGATAATTGCTCCTGTGAAGCACCTTGGGAGGTCTTTCAACATGAAACAAAATATACAACACTCTCTCCCCATAGCCCTGTATCAATCCCAAACTAATCCCACTGCCTCTCTCCCCATAGCCCTGTATCAATCCCAAACTAATCCCACTGCCTCTCTCCCCATAGCCCTGTATCAATCCCAAACTAATCCCACTGCCCCAATCTCTCCCCGTAGCCTTGTATCAATCTCAAACTAATCCCACTGCCCCACTCTCTCCCCATATCCCTGTATCAATCCCAAACTAATCCCACTGCCCCACTCTCTCCCCATAGCCCTGTATCAATCCCAACCTAATCCCACTGCCTCTCTCCCCATAGCCCAGTATCAATCCCAAACTAATCCCACTGCCCCACTCTCTCCCCATAGCCCTGTATCAATCTCAAACTAATCCCACAGCCCCACTCTCTCCCCATAGCCCTGTATCAATCCCAAACTAATCCAACTGCCCCACTCTCTCCCCATAGCCCTGTATCAATCCCAAACTAATCCCACTGCCCCACTCTCTCCCCATAGCCCAGTGTCAATCCCAAAAAAATCTCACTGCCCCACTCTCTCCCCATAGCCCTGTATCAATCCCAAACTAATCTCACTGCCCCACTCTCTCCCCATAGCCCAGTGCCAATCCTAAACTAATCCCATTGCCTCAGTCTCTCCCCATATCCCTATATCAATCCCAAACTAATCTCACTGCCCAACTATCTCCCCATATCCCTGTATCAATCCCAAACTCATCCCACTGCCTCACTCTCTCCCCATATCCCTGTATCAATCCCAAACTAATCCCACTGCCTCACTCTCTCCCCATATCCCAGTATCAATCCCAAACTAATCCCACTGCCTCACACTCTCCCCCTATCCCAGTATCAATCCAAAACTAATCCCACTGCCTCACTCTCTTCCCATATCCCTGTATCAATCCCAAACTAATCCCACTGCCTCACTCTCTCCCCATATCCCTGTATCAATCCCAAACTAATCCCACTGCCCCACTCTCTCCCCATAGCCCTGTATCAATCCCAAACTAACCCCACTGCCTCAATCTCTCCCCATATCCCTGTATCAATCCCAAACTAATCCCACTGCCTCACTCTCTCCCCATAGCCCAGTGTCAATCCCAAATTAATCCCACTGACCCACTCTCTCCCCATAGCCCAGTGCCAATCCCAAACTAATCCCACTGCCTCACTCTCTCCCCATAGCCCTGTATCAATCCCAAACTAATCCCACTGCCCCACTCTCACTCCATAGCCAGGTGTCAATCCCAAATTAATCCCACTGCCCCACTCTCTCCCCATAGCCCAGTGTCAATCCCAAACTAATCCAACTGCCTCACTCTCTCCTCATAGCCCTGTATCAATCCCAAACTAAACCCACTGCCCCGCTCTCTCCCCATAGCCCTGTATCAATCCCAAACTAATCTCACTGCCCCATTCTCTCCCCAAAGCCCAGTGTCAATCCCAAATTAATCCCACTGCCCCACTCTCTCCCCATAGCCCAGTGTCAATCCCAAACTAATCCCACTGCCCCGCTCTCTCCCCATAGCCCTGTATCAATCCCAAAGTAATCCCACTGCCCCACTCCCTCCCCATATCCCTGTATCAATCCCAAACTAATCCCACTGCCTCCCTCCCCATAGCCCTGAATCAATCCCAAACTAATCCCACTGCCCCACTCTCTCCCCATAGCCCTGTATCAATCCCAAACTAATCCCACTGCCTCCCTCCCCATAGCCCTGTATCAATCCCAAACTAAACCCACTGCCCCACTCTCTCCCCATAGCCCTGTATCAATCCCAAACTAATCTCACTGCCCCATTCTCTCCCCAAAGCCCAGTGTCAATCCCAAACTAATCCCACTGCCCCACTCTCTCCCCATATCCCTGTATCAATCCCAAACTAATCCCACTGCCTCCCTCCCCATAGCCCTGAATCAATCCCAAACTAATCCCACTGCCTCACTCTCTCCCCATAGCCCTGTATCAATCCCAAACTAATCCCACTGTCCCCACTCTCTCCCCATAGCCCTGTATCCATCCCAAACTAATCCCATTGTCCCGCTCTGTCCCCATAGCCCTGTATCAATCACCGGAGATAACACTACAACTACAGGTGGGAGGGGTTATTTGCACCATGTGACACAATTAATGGAGCAGACAATCGTTACTTGTCCATCTTTTCATATGCCCTGTCCAATATGTCTGTGTTGCTATATATCCGTGCCCCTATATATCCGTGTCCCTATATGTCTGTGCCCCTACATGTGCCCCTATATGTCTGTTCTCTTGAGCATCCCAAAGTTCTTTGTGCCACCAATAATGGTCGTGCCTTGTGTCAAGGTCAGAGCTATGGGATTCTCCCCATAAAGGTCTCCAACTCTCTAATTAAAACCTACATCCTGGACAAATCTTTTGGTGACCAGACCTAATATCTCCTTTAACCACTCAATGTCAAATTTTGTTTGATAATTGCTCATGTGAAGCACCTTGGGAGGTCTTTCAACATGAAACAAAATATACAACACTCTCTCCCCATAGCCCTGTATCAATCCCAAACTAATCCCACTGCCTCACTCTCTCCCCATAGCCCTGTATCGATCCCAAACTAATCCCACTGCCCCACTCTCTCCCCATAGCCCTGTATCAATCCCAAACTAATCCCACTGCCCCACTCTCTCCCCATAGCCCTGTATCAATCCCAAACTAATCCCACTGCCTCTCTCTCCCCATAGCCCTGTATCAATCCCAAACTAATCCCACTGCCTCACTCTCTCCCCATATCCCTGTATCAATCCCAAACTAATCCCACTGCCCCACTCTCTCCCCATAGCCCAGTGTCAATCCCAAAAAAATCTCACTGCCCCACTCTCTCCCCATAGCCCTGTATCAATCCCAAACTAATCTCACAGCCCCACTCTCTCCCCATAGCCCAGTGCCAATCCCAAACTAATCCCATTGCCTCAGTCTCTCCCCATATCCCTATATCAATCCCAAACTAATCTCACTGCCCAACTTTCTCCCCATATCCCTGTATCAATCCCAAACTCATCCCACTGCCTCACTCTCTCCCCATATCCCTGTATCAATCCCAAACTAATCCCACTGCCTCACTCTCTCCCCATATCCCTGTATCAATCCCAAACTAATCCCACTGCCTCACACTCTCCCCCTATCCCAGTATCAATCCAAAACTAATCCCACTGCCTCACTCTCTTCCGATATCCCTGTATCAATCCCAAACTAATCCCACTGCCCCACTCTCTCCCCATAGCCCAGTGTCAATCCCAAACTAATCCCACTGCCTCACACTCTCCCCATAGCCATGTATCAATCCCAAACTAATCCCACTGCCCCACTCTCTCCCCATATCCCTGTATCAATCCCAAACTAATCCCACTGCCTCACTCTCTCCCCATATCCCTGTATCAATCCCAAACTAATCCCACTGCCCCACTCTCTCCCCATAGCCCTGTATCAATCCCAAACTAACCCCACTGCCTCACTCTCTCCCCATATCCCTGTATCAATCCCAAACTAATTCCACTGCCTCACTCTCTCCCCATAGCCCAGTGTCAATCCCAAATTAATCTCACTGACCCACTCTCTCCCCATAGCCCAGTGCCAATCCCAAACTAATCCCACTGCCTCACTCTCTCCCCATAGCCCTGTATCAATCCAAAACTAATCCCACTGCCCCACTCTCACTCCATAGCCCAGTGTCAATCCCAAATGAATCCCACTGCCCCACTCTCTCCCCATAGCCCAGTGTCAATCCCAAACTAATCCAACTGCCTCACTCTCTCCTCATAGCCCTGTATCAATCCCAAACTAATCCCACTGCCCCGCTCTCTCCCCATAGCCCTGTATCAATCCCAAACTAATCTCACTGCCCCATTCTCACCCCAAAGCCCAGTGTCAATCCCAAACTAATCCCACTGCCTCACTCTCTCCCCAAAACCCTGTATCAATCCCAAACTAATCCCATTGCCTCCCTCCCCATAGCCCTGTATCAATCCCAAACTAATCCCACTGCCCCACTCTCTCCCCATATCCCTGTATCAATCCCAAACTAATCCCACTGCCTCCCTCCCCATAGCCCTGAATCAATCCCAAACTAATCCCACTGCCCCACTCTCTCCCCATAGCCCTGTATCAATCCCAAACTAATCCCACTGCCTCCCTCCCCATAGCCCTGTATCAATCCCAAACTAAACCCACTGCCCCACTCTCTCCCCATATCCCTGTATCAATCCCAAACTAATCCCACTGCCTCCCTCCCCATAGCCCTGTATCAATCCCAAACTAATCTTACTGCCCCACTCTCTCCCCATAGCCCTGTATCAATCCCAAACTAATCTCACTGCCCCATTCTCTCCCCAAAGCCCAGTGTCAATCCCAAAGTAATCCCACTGCCCCACTCTCTCCCCATATCCCTGTATCAATCCCAAACTAATCCCACTGCCTCCCTCCCCATAGCCCTGAATCAATCCCAAACTAATCCCACTGCCTCACTCTCTCCCCATAGCCCTGTATCAATCCCAAACTAATCCCACTGTCCCCACTCTCTCCCCATATCCCTGTATCCATCCCAAACTAATCCCATTGTCCCGCTCTGTCCCCATAGCCCTGTATCAATCACCGGAGATAACACTACAACTACAGGTGGGAGGGGTTATTTGCACCATGTGACACAATTAATGGAGCAGACAATCGTTACTTGTCCATCTTTTCAGATGCCCTGTCCAATATGTCTGTGTTCCTATATATCCCTGCCCCTATATATCCTTGTCCCTATATGTCTGTGCCCCATATGTCTGTGTTCCTATATATCCGTGTTCCTATATATCCGTGTTCCTATATATCCGTGTTCCTATATATCCGTGCCCCTATATATCCGTGCCCTTATATATCCGTGCCCTTATATATCCGTGCCCCTATATATCCGTGCCCCTATATATCCGTGCCCCTATATGTCTGTGCCCCATATGTCTGTGTTCCTATATATCCGTGTCCCTATATATCCATGTCCCTATATGTCAGTGCCCCATATGTCTGTGTTCCTATATATCCGTGTCCCTATATATCCGTGCGCCTATATGTCCGTGCGCCTATATGTCCGTGCGCCTATATGTCCGTGCGCCTATATGTCCGTGCGCCTATATGTCTGTGCCCCATATGTCTGTGTTCCTATATGTCTGTGCCCCTTTATATCCGTGCCCCTATATATCCGTGCCCCTATATGTCTGTGACCCATATGTCTGTGTTCCTGTATATCCGTGCCCCTATATGTCTGTGCCCCATATGTCTGTGTTCCTATATATCCGTGTCCCTATATATCCGTGCGCCTATGTGTCCGTGCCCCTATATATCCGTGCCCTTATATATCCGTGTCCCTATATGTCTGTGCCCCATATGTCTGTGTTCCTATATATCCGTGTCCCTATATGTCTGTGCACCATATGTCTGTGTTCCTATATATTCGTGTCCCTATATGTCTGTGCACCATATGTCTGTGATCCTATATATCCGTGTCCCTATATGTCTGTGCACCATATGTCTGTGTTCCTATATATCCGTGGCCCTACATGTGCCCCTATACGTCTGTTCTCTAGAGCATCCCAAAGTTCTTTGTGCCACCAATAATGGTCGTGCCTTGTGTCAAGGTCTGAGCTATGGGATTCTCCCCATAAAGGTCTCCAACTCTCTACTTAACACCTACATCCTCGACAAATCTTTTGGTGACCAGACCTAATATCTCCTTTAACCACTCAATGTCAAATTTTGTTTTGATAATTCTCCTGTGAAGCACCTTGGGAGGTCTTTCAACATGAAACAAAATATACAACACTCTCTCCCCATAGCCCTGTATCAATCCCAAACTAATCCCACTGCCTCACTCTCTCCCCATAGCCCTGTAAAAATCCCAAACGAATCTCACTGCCCCACTCTCTCCCCATAGCCCTGTGTCAATCCCAAGCTAATCCCACTGCCTCTCTCCCCATAGCCCTGTATCAATCCCAAACTAATCCCACTGCCCACTCTCTCCCCATAGCCCTGTATCAGTCCCAAACTAATCCCAATGCCCCGCTCTCTCCCCATATCCCTGTATCAACCCAAACTAATCCCACTGCCCCACTCTCACCCCATAGCCCTGTATCAATCTCGAACTAATCCCACTGCCTCAGTCTCTCCCCATATCCCTGTATCAATCCCAAACTAATCCCACTGACCCACTCTCTCCCCATAGCCCAGTATCAATCCCAAACTAATCCCACTGCCCCACTCTCTCCCCATGGCCCTGTATCAATCCCAAACTAATCTCACTGACCCACTCTCTCCCGATATCCCTGTATCAATCCCAAACAAATCCCACTGCCCCACTCTCTCCCCATAGCCCTGTATCAATCCCAAACTAATCGCACTGCCCCACTCTCACCCCATAGCCCAGTGTCAATCCCAAATTAATCCCACTGCCCCACTCTCTCCCCACAGCCCAGTGTCAATCCCAAACTAATCCCACTGCCTCACTCTCTCCCCATATCCCTGTATCAATCCCAAACTAATCCCACTGCTCCACTCTCTCCCCATAGCCCTGTATCAATCCCAAACTATTCCCACTGCCTCACACTCTCACCTTAGCCCTGTATCAATCCCAAACTAATCCCACTGCCCCACTCTCTCCCCATAGCCCTGTATCAATCCCAAACTAATCCCACTGCCTCACTCCCTCCCCATAGCCCTGTATCAATCCCAAACTAATCCCACTGCCCCACTCTCTCCCCATAGCCCTGTATCAATCCCAAACTAATCCCACTGCCCCACTCTCTCCCCATAGCCCTGTATCAATCCCAAACTAATCCCAAACCCGCTCTCTCCCCATAGCCCTGTATCAATCCCAAACAAATCCACTGTCCCCACTCTCTCCCCATAGCCCTGTATCAATCCCAAACTAATCCCACTGTCCCCACTCTCTCCCCATAGCCCTGTATCAATCCCAAACTAATCCCACTGTCCCCACTCTCTCCCCATAGCTCAGTGTCAATCCCAAACTCATCCCACTGTCCCCACTCTCTCCCCATAGACCTGTATCAATCCCAAACTAATCCCGTTGTCCCACTCTCTCCCCAGAGCCCTGTATCAATCCCAAACTAATCCCATTGTCCCACTCCCTCCCCGTATCAATCCGAAACTCATTCCACTGCCTCACACTCTCACCATAGCCCTGCATCAATCACCGGAGATAACACTACAACTACAGGTGGGAGGGTTTATTTGCACCATGTGACACAATTAATGGAGCAGACAATCGTTACTTGGCCATCTTTTCATATGCCCTGTCCAATATTTATCCCTCAACCAGCATCACTCAAACAGCAGATTATCTGCTGTTATTATTTATCACAATGTTGTCTGAGAGATCTTGCTGTGTGTAAATTGGCTGTCACGTTTCCTATTTTACAACAATGCCTACACTTCACAAGTACTTAATCAGCTGTGAAGTGCTTCAGATGTCCGAAGGTTGAGCTATCTAAATTGATGCTGTATAAATGCATATTTTCTGAGGTTGTGGTTGACTCTTATGTGCCCTGTGAACCAGCCTAGCACGTTCACCACCTCCCTCTGCACAGGGAGAGCAGGATGGACAACAAACACTGACCTCACCAGCGTCTCCCACGTCCTGAGAAACATACATTCTTCTTTACCTGTGGTCTAATGATTATTTGGTATATATTTCTTTTTACTCTATGCCCCCATTCATGAAGCTCAAAATGCTATTTTGTTAAACCTTCACACACACACACACCGCAATTTCGGGGAAGTACATACTTGACCCTCTAGATCTCACTCTGCATCCACATGCCTCAGTGAGCGATACTATTGTCATTGTTCCTCCCGACATGTATTATCTCACACTTATCCATATTAAACTGTTTCTGCCCCCTGTCTGCCCTTTCTACGCTATCTGACATTGCGTCGATCTACACATGCACATTCTCACCGCTTTCGAACAATCTCATGTCCTCCTCCTCCCTGGGCTTCTGCCAGACTGCTGCTCTGCTGTGCTTTGCCCTCCCTCTGTGTTTGGCTTGTGTGCTTGATGGAACGTGGCCCCTGGCTCCCAGGGCCTCTGCCGGGATCCCAGCGGGAGGTGCCTCCTGTGAATCTGAGAGGTGAAACAGAGAGCTGAGGTCAAATCGCCGGGGTCTGAATCAGCAGAACAATGTTTAGAAAAGTCAAGGAGCTGACCTGCTCTCAAGCTCTCGCTGCTCCTCTCGGGATCCAACTGGCCAATCCTGCTCCTTGTCCCTGATCTCGGCATGTAGAAGAGTTTGGTGCTACCTGCAGGCTTGTATGGCAACATCACAGGGACGTCTGCAGGCAAGAAAAAATATTTCAGCATGTCTCCCCCACCGACCCCGCCAGAATGGAAATCCTGGTGTCTTGTAGGTCAGTGGTCAAGTACTGGGCACAGTTTCTGGTCTCCTGACTTAAGGAAGGACACAGTTGCATTGAAGGCAGTTCAAAGAAGGTTCACGAGGCAGATGCCTGGGATGAAGGAGCTGTCTAATGAGGAAAGGTGGAGCTGCTGGGTCTGTGCTCCTTGAAGTTTAGAAGAATAAGAGGTGATCTTATTGAAAGATAAAAGATCCTGAGGGAGCTTGACAGGGTCAATGTGGAGAGGATGTTTCCTGTCGTGAGGGAATCCACAACAAGTTTAACGTGGAGGTGAGGACGAACTTCTTTTCTCAACGGGTGGTTGGTCTTCTACAAAGAGCAGTGGAGGCTGGGTCATTGAATATATTCAAAGCTGAGTCGGACAGATTTTTGATCGACAAGGGAGCCGAGAGTTATGGGGGTCAGACAGGAGAGTGGAGTTGAGGCCACAGTCAGGCCAGCCACCATTATTGAATGGTGGAGCAGGCTCAATGGGCCAAATGGCCTACTCCTGCTCTTATTTCTTATTACCTTATCAAACTCAGATCCCCAGAGAATGTTCAGGGTCCACAAACGAAGGTGAATGGGATTTGCTGCTGTGATGGCATGGGTTATGGTGGATCGAGCATCGCTGGTTGTTATTTTGATTTCTTCACCAGCTCGAGCAGCTCAGTTGAGGCCTCACAAACCGGGGAGCTCGGTGTCAGGCCTAGGGGCCTGGTGCACTCAGACAGCGAGACATTACTAAGTGATGGCAGGGTGAGCTCTGAGATGGCTCTGGAGAAGGGCATGTAACAGGATTATCAGCACCTCAGACTGGCTGAGAATCCTGAAAGAAGCAACGAGAGGCCTCAGAGACACAGGGAAATGGATTTGCGGGGTTAGGGCTGGAGTAGGATAGGAATGAGCCACTATGTCAACATTGTCCAGGAGCCTCAAGCAGGGGTTCGTTCACGGAGTTTGACAGTTGGGCCTGTGAGTGGAGCTCAGTCCCAGTTACTGGTGGTGCCCCAACGGTAGAAATGCCACACACCAGGCAGGCAGCCTGTTAGTAATATTCCAGCATAGACAGGCTGGTAAACAGCAAGTACAAGACCATGAAACACTCAGCACTGTACAACCAATAGGCGGGCAGTGGAATGTACCTAACACGAGCCACTGAGCCTAATCCCACTCCAGGAAGAGCAGGGGGTTGTGGTGCGGTGAAGCAGTTAACAGGCAGGTTTCTAATTACCTTCCAGCTGGAGGGAAGGTAAATGATTTCACGTCACCAATTGTTAGGAACTAGACATAGTTTAATAAGTCATATTTGAATGCGTTAGGAATAAGGTATATCTTTAAGTTTAATTTGTATTTCTGGATTTGCGTGTTAAGAAAGGGAGGACTTGAGATTTGGTTTCACTTTAAAAGATTCTCTGCATTCTAATGAGGTTTTAGGACTCCCAGAGGCACCCACAGAGACAGAAAAAAACAGAAATTCAAGTTTCAGTTCAGTTGAAACCAGGAGGAGCTGGACCGGAGAGGGAACTACAGAAATCGGATCTCTCATTAGAACGGACGGAGGACCAGAAGCCAGGGAGCAGGAAAAAAAGAAAGTGCCAAGAAGACCTTCTAGTGACAAGAAAAGAACAGGAATCTGGAAACGGCCCTGTTAAACCAAGTTAAGAGTGAGGGGCAAAGGAAGGCTCCATTCTTAAGGGGAGAAAGCTGCAGGATGCAGACTGAAAGCAAAACAGGCATTCGGGAATTCAGAGGATTCAAGGTGACAGCCAAAGCTTGGTGACTCCTTACCGTAGGCATGTGAAGCAGTGGTGTTCTGTTGCCACGGCTGAGTATCTGAGAGAGAGTGTGTGCAGGGCAAAAGCCTGAATGCATGTGGCAATCCAGGGGAGAGGGACATCAGAAGCAGAGTTCAAAACCCTGGATGTGAACCCTTGTGGAAGGCGTCCGAGAGAGAGCGTGGTTTGGGAGTAGATTCCAAAGTGGGCTCTCCGAAACTGAAGATTGGAAACCCTTGTGTGAAAGACAGACTTCAGTTCAGAGAATAAGATACCTTTTCTAACTTGCTTTCTCCTGATGAATCTGAATATAACTGTAAAGGGATAGGTGTGGGTGAAGGTGACAATAAAGTTAAGCTTTTCCTGTTGAATGAAGGTTTTATTCTTTTGTTGAATCCTGTGACTCTGTTCAGCAGCTACCCTCCATGTTTTTAAACAAAAAATAAAAGTTAGGATCTATCCACCCTGAGATCTGATGTCACAGGAGTAACACCAGCAGTGATCATAACACAATCACAATCTCTATTATATCAGATCAACTCAGCAAAGTTTCCTGCAACTCCCTAACACAGAGCATTGATGGACATTCCACACAGAAATGTAAACAGGCAATGGGTTTACAGGAAAAAAATTGTGATGGGTGACTCCATCATTAATTACTCTTTGCAAAAAAACATGCTTCAACCAAAAGACATTGAGGACAATTGTTGCAGGCAATTATACTCTCATCCAGTTATCCACTCGAGGTATACAGAACAGTATTGAACTCCCCGCACAGAAAGCCTTCTCACACTCCCCGCACACAGAGCCTCTATCACACACCCCGCACACAGAGCCTCTATCACACTCCCCGCACACAGAGCCCTGACACACTCCCCGCACACAGAGCCTCTATCACAATCCCCGCACACAGAGCCCTGACACACTCCCCGCAGGCAGAGCCTCTATCACAATCCCCGCACAGAGAGCCTCTATACCACTCACCGCACACAGAGCCTCTATCACATTCCCCGCACACAGAGCCTCTATCACAATCCCCGCACACAGAGCCTCCATCACACTCCCCGCACACAGAGCCGCCATCACACTCCTCGCCGCAGAGCCTCTATCACACTCCCCGCACACAGAGCCTCTATCAAACTCCCCGCACACAGAGCCTCTATCACACTCCCCGCACACAGAGCCTCTATCACACTCCCCGCACACAGAGCCCTGACACACTCAGCGCACACAGAGCCCTGACACACTCCCCGCACACAGAGCCCTGACACACTCCCCGCACACAGAGCCCTGACACACTCCCTGCACACAGAGCCCTGACACACTCCCCGCACACAGAGCCCTGACACACTCCCTGCACACAGAGCCCTGACACACTCCCTGCACACAGAGCCCTGACACACTCCCTGCACACAGAGCCCTGACACACTCCGGGCACACAGAGCCCTGACACACTCCCGGCACACAGAGCCCTGACAAACTCCCCGCACACAGAGCCCTGACACAATCCCCGCACACCGAGCCCCGACACACTCCCCGCACACAGAGCCCTGACACACTCCCCGCACACAGAGCCCTGACACACTCCCTTCACACAGAGCCCTGACACACTCCCCGCACACAGAGCCCTGACACTCTCCCCCACACAGAGCACTGACACACTCCCCGCACACAGAGCCCTGACATACTCCCCTCACACAGAGCCCTGACACACTCCCCGCACACAGAGCCCTGACACACTCCCCGCACACAGAGCCCTGACACACTCCCCGCACACAGAACCCTGACAAACTCCCCGCACACAGAGCCCTGACACAATCCCCGCACACAGAGCCCTGACACACTCCCCGCACACAGAGCGCTGACACACTCCCCGCACACAGAGCCCTGACACACTCCCTTCACACAGAGCCCTGACACACTCCCCGCACACAGAGCCGTGACACTCTCCCCGCACAGAGCCCTGACACACTCCCCGCACACAGAGCCCTGACACACTCCCCGCACACAGAGCCCTGACACTCTCCCCGCACACAGAGCCTCTATCACACTCCCCGCACACAGAGCCCTGACACACTCCCCGCACACAGAGCCCTGACACACTCCCTGCACACAGAGTCTCTATCACACTCCTCGCACACGGAGCCTCTATCACACTCCCCGCATGCAGAGCCTCTATCACACTCCCCGCACAAAGAGCCTCTATCATACTCCCCGCACGCAGAGCCTCGATCAAACTCACCGCACAAATAGCCACAATCACACTCCCCGCACACAGAGACTCTATCACACTCCCCGCACGCAGAGCCTCTATCACACTCTCTGAACACAGAGCCTCTATCACACTCCCCGCACACAGAGCCCTGACACACTCCCCGCGCACAGAGCCCTGACACACTCCCCGCACACAGAGCCTCTATCACACTCCCCGCACACAGAGCCCTGACACACTCAGCGCACACAGAGCCTCTATCACACTCCCCGCACACAGAGCCTCTATCACACTCCCCGCACAGAGAGCCCTGACACACTCCCCGCACACAGAGCCCTGACACACTCCCCGCACACAGAGCCTCTATCACACTCCCCGCACACAGAGCATCTATGTGCTGGGAGCGTGATAGAGGCTCTGTGTGCGGGGAGTGAGATGGAGGCTCTGTGTGCGGGGAGTGTGATAGAGGCTCTGTGCGCGGGGAGTGTGTCAGGGCTCTGTGCGCGGGGAGTGTGTCAGGGCTCTGTGTGCGGGCAGTGTGATAGAGGCTCTGTGTGCGGGGAGTGTGATAGAGGCTCTGTGTGCGGGGAGTGTGATAGAGGCTCTGTGTGCGGGGAGTGTGTCAGGGCTCTGCGTGCGGGGAGTGTGATAGAGGCTCTGTGTGCGGGGAGTGTGATAGAGGCTCTGTGTGCGGGGAGTGAGATGGAGGCTCTGTGTGCGGGGAGTGTGATAGAGGCTCTGTGCGCGGGGAGTGTGTCAGGGCTCTGTGTGCGGGGAGTGTGATAGAGGCTCTGTGTGCGGGGAGTGTGATAGAGGCTCTGTGTGCGGGGAGTGTGATAGAGGCTCTGCGAGCGGGGAGTATGATAGAGGCTCTGTGTGCGAGGAGTGTGATAGAGGCTCTGTGTCCGGGGAGTGTGAAAGAGGCTCTGTGAGCGGGGAGTGTGATAGAGGCTCTGCGTGCGGGGAGTGTGATAGAGGCTCTGTGTGCGGGGAGTGTGATAGAGGCTCTGTGTGCGGGGAGTGTGATAGAGGCTCTGTGTGCGGGGAGTGTGATGGAGGCTCTGTGTGCGGGGAGTGTGATAGAGGCTCTGTGTCCGGGGAGTGTGACAGAGGCTCTGTGTCCGGGGAGTGTGAAAGAGGCTCTGTGTGCGGGGAGTGTGATAGAGGCTCTGTGTGCGGGGAGTGTGATAGAGGCTCTGTGTGCGGGGAGTGTGATAGAGGCTCTGTGTGCGGGGAGTGTGTCAGGGCTCTGTGTGCGGGGAGTGTGATAGAGGCTCTGTGTGCGGGGAGTGTGATAGAGGCGCTGTGGGTGGGGAGTGTGATAGAGGCTCTGTGCGCGGGGAGTGCAAGCGGCCTCCGTGTGCTTGTATGACACATACTGCACACAGAGCCTCTATCACACCCCCCGCACACAGAGCCCTGACACACTCCCCGCGCACAGAGCCTCTATCACACTCCCCGCACGCAGATCCTCCATCACACTCCGCGCACACAAAGCCTCCATCACACTCCCCGCACACAGAGCCTCCATCACACTCCCCGCACACGGAGCCTCCATCACACTCCCCGCACACAGAGCCTCAATCACACTCCTCGCACACAGAGCCTCTATCACACTCCCCGCACTCAGAGCCTCTATCACACTCCCCGCACACAGAGCCTCTATCACATTCCCCGCACACAGAGCCTCTATCACACTCCCCGCACACAGAGCGTCTATCACACTCCCCGCACACAGAGCGTCTATCACACTCCTCGCACACAGAGCCTCCATCTCAGTCCTCGCACACAGAGCCTCTATCACACTCCCCGCACGCAGAGCCTCTATCACACTCCCCGCACGCAGAGCCTCTATCACACTCCCCGCACGCAGAGCCTCTATTACACTCCCCGCACACAGAGCCTCTATCACACTCCCCGCACGCAGAGCCTCTATCACACTCCCCGCGCACAGAGCCTCTATCACACTCCCCGCACGCAGAGCCTCTATCACACTCCCCGCACGCAGAGCATCTATCACACTCCCCGCACACAGAGCCTCTATCACGCTCCCTGCACACAGAGCCTCTATCACACTCCCCGCACACAGAGCGTCTATCACACTCCCCGCACGCAGAGCCTCAATCACACTCCCCGCACACAGAGCCTCCATCACACTCCCCGCACACAGAGCCTCCATCACACTCCCCGCACGCAGAGCCTACATCACACTCCCCGCACGCAGAGCCTACATCACACTCCCCGCACCCAGAGCTCTGACACACTTCCCGCACACAAAGCCCTGACACACTCCCCGCACACAGAGCCTCTATCACAATAACCGCACACAGCGCCTCCATCACACTCCCCACACGCAGAGCTTCTATCACACTCCCCGCACGCAGAGCCTACATCACACTCCCCGCACACAGAGCCCTGACACACTCCCCGCACACAGAGCCCTGACACACTCCCCGCACACAGAACATCTATCACACTCCCCACTCGCAGAGCCTCTATTACACTCCCCGCACACAGAGCCTCTATCACACTCCCTGCACACAGAGCCACTATCACACTCCCCGCACACAGAGCCCTGACACACTCCCCGCACACAGAGCCACTATCACACTCCCCGCACGCAGAGCCTCTATCACACTGTCTGCACACAGAGCCTCTATCACACTCCCCGCACACAGAGCGTCTATCACAATCCCCGCACACAGAGCCTCTATCAAACTCTCCGCACACAGAGCGTCTATCACACTCCCCGCACACAGAGCCCTAACACACTCCCCGCTCACAGAGCCTCCATCACACTCCCCGCACACGGAGCCTCGATCACACACTCCGCACACAGAGCCTCAAACACACTCACCGCACACAGAGCCTCTATCACACTCCCCGCACACAGAACCCTGACACACTCCGCGCACACAGAGCCTCTAACACACTCCCCGTACACAGAGCCTCTAACACACTCCCCGCACACAGAGCCCTGACACACTCCCCGCACAGAGAGCCCTGACACACTCCCAGCACACAGAGCCCTGACACACACCCCGCACACAGAACCCTGACACACTCCGCGCACACAGAGCCTCTAACACACTCCCCGTACACAGAGCCTCTAACACACTCCCCGCACACAGAGCCCTGACACACTCCCCGCACACAGAGCCCTGACACAGTCCCCGCACACAGAGCCCTGACACACTCCCCGCATGCTGAGCCCTGACACACTCCCCGCACACAGAGCCTCTATCACACTCCCCGCACACAGAGCCTCTATCACACTCCCCGCACACAGAGCCTCTATCACACTCCCCGCACACAGAGCCTCTATCACACCCCCCGCACACAGAGCCTCTATCACACTCCCCGCACACAGAGCCCTGACACACTCCCCGCACACAGAGCCCTGACACACTCCCCGCACACAGAGACCTGACACTCTCCCCGCACACAGAGCCCTGACATACTCCCCGCACACAGAGCCTTGACACACTCCCCGCACACAGAGCCCTGACACACTCCCCGCACACAGAGCCCTGACACACTCCCCGCACACAGAGCCTCGATCACACTCCCCGCACGCAGAGCCTCTATCACACTCCCCGCACACAGAGCCCTGACACACTCCCCGCACACAGAGCCTCTATCACACTCCCCGCACACAGAGCCGCCATCACACTCCTCGCCGCAGAGCCTCTATCACACTCCCCGCACACAGAGCCTCTATAACACTCCCTGCACACAGAGCCTCCATCATACTCCTCGCACACAGTGCCCCTAACATACTCCCCGCACACGGAGCCTCAATCTCACTCACCTCACACAGACCCCTGACACACTCCACGCACAAAGAGCTGTGACAGACTCCCCGCACTCAGAGCCCTGACACACTCCCCGCACACAGAGACCTGACACACTCCCCGCACACAGAGCCTCTATCACACTCCCCGCACACAGAGCCTCTATCACACTCCCCGCACACAGAGCCTCTATTACACTCCCCGCACACAGAGCCTCTATCACACTCCCCGCACACAGAGCCTCTATCACATTCCCCGCACACAGAGCCTCTATCAAACTCCCCGCACACAGAGCCTCTATCACACTCCCCGCACACAGAGCCTCTATCACACTCCCCGCACACAGAGCCCTGACACACTCAGCGCACACAGAGCCCTGACACACTCCCCGCACACAGAGCCCTGACACACTCCCCGCACACAGAGCCCTGACACAATCCCCGCACACAGAGCCCTGACACACTCCCCGCACACAAAGCATCTATCACACTCCCCGCACACAGAGCCTCTATCACACTCCCCGCACACAGAGCCCTGACACACTCCCCGCACACAGAGCCCTGACACACTGCCTGCACAATGAGCCTCTATCACACTCCCCGCACACAGAGCCGCCATCACAATCCTCGCACACAGAGCCTCTATCACACTCCTCGCACACAGAGCCTCTATCACACTCCCTGCACACAGAGCCACTATCACACTCCCCGCACGCAGAGCCTCTATCACACTGTCTGCACACAGAGCCTCTATCACACTCCCCGCACACAGAGCGTCTATCACAATCCCCGCACACAGAGCCTCTATCAAACTCTCCGCACACAGAGCGTCTATCACACTCCCCGCACACAGAGCCCTAACACACTCCCCGCTCACAGAGCCTCCATCACACTCCCCGCACACGGAGCCTCGATCACACACTCCGCACACAGAGCCTCAAACACACTCACCGCACACAGACCCCTGACACAATCCCCGCACACAGAGCCCTGACACACACCCCGCACGCAGAGCCCTGACACACTCCCCGCACACAGAGCCTCTATCACAATAACCGCACACAGCGCCTCCATCACACTCCCCACACGCAGAGCTTCTATCACACTCCCCGCACGCAGAGCCTACATCACACTCCCCGCACACAGAGCCCTGACACACTCCCCGCACACAGAGCCCTGACACACTCCCCACACACAGAACATCTATCACACTCCCCACTCGCAGAGCCTCTATTACACTCCCCGCACACAGAGCCTCTATCACACTCCCTGCACACAGAGCCACTATCACACTCCCCGCACACAGAGCCCTGACACACTCCCCGCACACAGAGCCACTATCACACTCCCCGCACGCAGAGCCTCTATCACACTGTCTGCACACAGAGCCTCTATCACAATCCCCGCACACAGAGCCTCTATCAAACTCTCCGCACACAGAGCGTCTATCACACTCCCCGCACACAGAGCCCTAACACACTCCCCGCTCACAGAGCCTCCATCACACTCCCCGCACACGGAGCCTCGATCACACACTCCGCACACAGAGCCTCAAACACACTCACCGCACACAGACCCCTGACACAATCCCCGCACACAGAGCCCTGACACACACCCCGCACGCAGAGCCCTGACACACTCCCCGCACACAGAGCCCTGACACACTCCCCGCACACAGAGCCCTGACACACTCCCCGCACACAGAGCCCTGACACACACCCCGCACGCAGAGCCCTGACACACTCCCAGCACACAGAACCCTGACACACTCCGCGCACACAGAGCCTCTAACACACTCCCCGTACACAGAGCCTCTAAAACACTCCCCGCACACAGAGCCCTGACACACTCCCCGCACAGAGAGCCCTGACACACTCCCCGCTCACAGAACGCTGACACACTCCACGCACAGAGCCTCTAACACACTCCCCGCACACAGAGCCCTGACACAGTCCCCGCACACAGAGCCCTGACACACTCCCCGCATGCTGAGCCCTGACACACTCCCCGCACACAGAGCCTCTAACACACTCCCCGCACACAGAGCCCTGACACACTCCCCGCATGCTGAGCCCTGACACACTCCCCGCACACAGAGCCTCTATCACACTCCCCGCACACAGAGCCTCTATCACACTCCCCGCACACAGAGCCTCTATCACACCCCCCGCACACAGAGCCTCTATCACACTCCCCGCACACAGAGCCCTGACACACTCCCCGCACACAGAGCCCTGACACACTCCCCGCACACAGAGACCTGACACTCTCCCCGCACACAGAGCCCTGACATACTCCCCGCACACAGAGCCTTGACACACTCCCCGCACACAGAGCCCTGACACACTCCCCGCACACAGAGCCCTGACACACTCCCCGCACACAGAGCCTCGATCACACTCCCCGCACGCAGAGCCTCTATCACACTCCCCGCACACAGAGCCCTGACACACTCCCCGCACAGAGCCGCCATCACACTCCTCGCCGCAGAGCCTCTATCACACTCCCCGCACACAGAGCCTCTATAACACTCCCTGCACACAGAGCCTCCATCATACTCCTCGCACACAGTGCCCCTAACATATTCCCCGCACACGGAGCCTCAATCTCACTCACCTCACACAGACCCCTGACACACTCCACGCACAAAGAGCTGTGACAGACTCCCCGCACTCAGAGCCCTGACACACTCCCCGCACACAGAGACCTGACACACTCCCCGCACACAGAGCCTCTATCACACTCCCCGCACACAGAGCCTCTATCACACTCCCCGCACACAGAGCCTCTATTACACTCCCCGCACACAGAGCCTCTATCACATTCCCCGCACACAGAGCCTCTATCAAACTCCCCGCACACAGAGCCTCTATCACACCCCCCGCACACAGAGCCTCTATCACACTCCCCGCACACAGACCCCTGACACACTCCCCGCACACAGAGCCCTGACACACTCCCCGCACACAGAGCCCTGACACAATCCCCGCACACAGAGCCCTGACACACTCCCCGCACACAGAGCCCTGACACACTCCCCGCACACAGAGCCCTGACACAATCCCCGCACACAGAGCCCTGACACACTCCCCGCACACAGAGCCCTGACACACTCCCCGCACACAGAGCCCTGACACAAGCCCCGCACACAGAGCCCTGACACACTCCCAGCACACAGAACCCTGACACACTCCCCGCACACAGAGCCTCTATCACACTCCCCGCACACAGAGCCTCTATCACACTCCCCGCACACAGAGCCTCTATCACACTCCGCGCACACAGAGCCTCTAACACACTCCCCGCACACAGAGCCTCTAACACACTCCCCGCACACAGAGCCTCAAACACACTCCCCGCACACAGAGCCCTGACACAGTCCCCGCACACAGAGCCCTGACACACTCCCCGCATGCTGAGCCCGGACACACTCCCCGCACACAGAGCCTCTATCACACTCCCCGCACACAGAGCCTCTATCACACTCCCCGCACACAGAGCCTCTATCACACTCCCCGCACACAGAGCCTCTATCACACCCCCCGCACACAGAGCCTCTATCACACTCCCCGCACACAGAGCCCTGACACACTCCCCGCACACAGAGCCCTGACACACTCCCCGCACACAGAGACCTGACACTCTCCCCGCACACAGAGCCCTGACATACTCCCCGCACACAGAGCCCTGACACACTCCCCGCACACAGAGCCCTGACACACTCCCCGCACACAGAGCCCTGACACACTCCCCGCACACAGAGCCTCGATCACACTCCCCGCACGCAGAGCCTCTATCACACTCCCCGCACACAGAGCCCTGACACACTCCCCGCACAGAGCCGCCATCACACTCCTCGCCGCAGAGCCACTATCACACTCCCCGCACACAGAGCCTCTATAACACTCCCTGCACACAGAGCCTCCATCATACTCCTCGCACACAGTGCCCCTAACATACTCCCCACACACGGAGCCTCAATTACACTCCCCGCACACAGAGCCTCAATCTCACTCACCTCACACAGACCCCTGACACACTCCACGCACAAAGAGCTGTGACAGACTCCCCGCACTCAGAGCCCTGACACACTCCCCGCACACAGAGACCTGACACACTCCCCGCACACAGAGCCTCTATCACACTCCCCGCACACAGAGCCTCTATCACATTCCCCGCACACAGAGCCTCTATCAAACTCCCCGCACACAGAGCCTCTATCACACTCCCCGCACACAGAGCCTCTATCACACTCCCCGCACACAGAGCCCTGACACACTCAGCGCACACAGAGCCCTGACACACTCCCCGCACACAGAGCCCTGACACAATCCCCGCACACAGAGCCCTGACACACTCCCGCACACAAAGCATCTATCACACTCCCCGCACACAGAGCCTCTATCACACTCCCCGCACACAGAGCCCTGACACACTCCCCGCACACAGAGCCCTGACACACTGCCTGCACAATGAGCCTCTATCACACTCCCCGCACACAGAGCCGCCATCACAATCCTCGCACACAGAGCCTCTATCACACTCCTCGCACACAGAGCCTCTATCACACTCCCCTCACAAAGAGCCTCTATCATACTCCCCGCACACAGAGCCTCGATCAAACTCACCGCACAAATAGCCACAATCACACTCCCCGCACACAGAGACCCTTTCACATTCCCCGCACGCAGAGCCTCTATCACTCTCTGAACACAGAGCCTCTATCACACTCCCCGTACACAGAGCCCTGACACACTCAGCGCACAGAGCCTCTATCACACTCCCCGCACACAGAGCCTCTATCACACTCCCCGCACACAGAGCCCTGACACACTCAGCGCACACAGAGCCTTTATCACACTCCCCGCACACAGAGCATCTATCACACACCCCGCACACAGAGCCCTGACACACTCCCCGCACACAGAGCCCTGACACACTCCCCGCACAGAGCCTCTATCACACTCCCCGCACACAGAGCATCTATCACGCTCCCCGCACACAGAGCCTCTATCACACTCCCTGCACATAGAGGCTCTGTGTGCGGGGAGTGTGATAGACGCTCTGTGTGTGGGGAGTGTGATAGACGGTCTGTGCGCGGGGAGTGTGATAGAGGCTCTGTGTGCGGGGAGTGAGATGGAGGCCCTGTGTGCGGGGAGTGTGATAGAGACTCTGTGTGCGGGGAGTGTGTCAGGGCTCTGTGCACGGGCAGTGTGTCAGGGCTCTGTGTGCGGGGAGAGTGATAGAGGCTCTGTGTGCGGGGAGTGTGATAGAGGCTCTGTGTGCGGGGAGTGTGATAGAGGCTCTGTGTGCGGGGAGAGTGATAGAGGCTCTGTGTGCGTGGAGTGTGATAGAGGCTCTGTGTGCGGGGAGTGTGATAGAGGCTCTGTGTGCGGGGAGTGTGATTGAGGCTCTGTGTGCGGGGAGTGTGATAGAGGCTCTGTGTGCGGGGAGTGTGATAGAGGCTCTGTGTGCGGGGAGTGTGATAGAGGCTCTGTGTGCGGGGAGTGAGATGGAGGCTCTGTGTGCGGGGAGTGTGATAGAGGCTCTGTGCGCGGGGAGTGTGTCAGGGCTCTGTGCGCGGGGAGTGTGTCAGGGCTCTGCGTGCGGGGAGTGTGATAGAGGCTCTGTGTGCGGGGAGTGTGACAGAGGCTCTGTGTGCGGGGAGTCTGATAGTGGCTCTGTGTGCGGGGAGTGTTATAGAGGCTCTGTGTTCGGGGAGTGTGATAGAGGCTCTGTGGGCGGGGAGTGTGATAGAGGCTCTGTGTGCGGGGAGAGTGATAGAGGCTCTGTGTGCGGGGAGTGTGATAGAGGCTCTGTGTGCGGGGAGTGCAAGCGGCCTCCGTGTGCTTGTATGACACATACTGCACACAGACACTCTATCACACTCCTCGCACGCAGAGCCTCCATTACACTCCCCGCACACAGAGCCTCCATCACACTCCCCGCACACAGAGCCTCTATCACACTCCCCGCACACAGAGCCCTGACACACTCCCCGCACACAGAGCCTCTATCACACTCCCCGCACACAGAGCCTCTATCACACTCCCCGCACACAGAGCCTCTATCACACTCCCCGCACACAGAGCCTCTATCACACTCCCCGCGCACAGAGCCTCTATCACACTCCCCGCGCACAGAGCCTCTATCACACTCCCCGCGCGCAGAGCCTCTATCACACTCCCCGCACGCAGAGCCTCTATCACACTCCCCGCACGCAGAGCCTCTATCACACTCCCCGCACGCAGAGCCTCTATCACACTCCCCGCACACAGAGACTCTATCACACTCCCCGCACGCAGAGCCTCTATCACATTCCCCGCACGCAGAGCCTCTATCACATTCCCCGCACACAGAGCCAACATCACACTCCCCGCACGCAGAGCCAACATCACACTCCCTGCACACAGAGCCCTGACACACTCCCCGCACACAGAGCCTTGACACACTCCCCGCACACAGAGCCCTGACACACTGCGCGCACACAGAGCCTCTAACACACTCCCCGCACACAGAGCCTCTAACACACTCCCCGCACACAGAGCCCTGACACACTCCCCGCACACAGAGCCCTGACACACTCCCCGCACACAGAGCCCTGACACACTCCCCGCACACAGAGCCCTGACACACTCCCCGCACACAGAGCCCTGACACACTCCCCGCACACAGAGCCCTGACACACTCCCCGCACACAGAGCCCTGACACACTCCCCGCACACAGAGCCCTGACACACTCCCCGCACACAGAGCCCTGACACTCTCCCCGCACACAGAGCCTCTATCACACTCCCCGCACGCAGAGCCTCTATCACACTCCCCGCACACAGAGCCTCTATCACACTCCCCGCACACAGAGCCCTGACACACTCCCCGCACACAGAGCCCTGACACACTCCCCGCACACAGAGCCCTGACACACTCCCCGCACACAGAGCCTCTAACCCACTCCCCTCACACAGAGCCCTGACACACTCCCCTCACACAGAGCCCTGACACACTCCCCGCACGCAGAGTCATAATACACTCCCAGTTCTTTGAATATCTTTGGTTTCTGCCTGCTGTGTTTGGTGCCTGTCACCTTCTGCGTGCTGGACAGCGTCGCCAGCAAGGCACTGACATCCCAGGGGCTGAATCAATCAGAGATCCGATGTGGGGCTCTGGCTGGAGACTGAGTGGACGATTCGAGCTCACCAGCGGCAGTGGCTGGTGGGACAGCGCCAGGTACCAACACTCTGATTGAAAACCAGTTGGAAGGGAGGCGTTATGCAGTGCAATGTGTTGCGGCACCAGCTGCCTGGTCCTGTCCGAAGGTTCAGTCTACCAGAGCCCACCAACCCAGAAGAGGCAAGCAATACACCAGAGATATGAGAAGGGCCCAGAGTCACTGAGAATATTGGTTATCTGTGGGTTTCCATTTGATCAATTCCACTGTCAACACCTTTTCAAAAGAACTTTTTTATAGTACATATCACCTTAACTGTGTTATATTATTGCAACCATATTACACTCCCAGCATATAGACGCATATTCCTTTTGCACTCCCAGCATACAGACCCGCATGAGTTTTGCTTTCCCAGTATACAATTCCATATTACACCCCCAGCATACAGACCCATATTAGTTATGCTTTCCGAGCATACAAACCTGTATTACGCACCCAGCACACAGACCCGTATTACACTCTGATTATACAGATCCGTATTCGCATTACACTCCCAGCGCACGTACCCACATTACACTCCCAGCGCACGGACCACATTACACTCCCAGCGCACGGACCCGCATTAACCCCACTAACACAGCAATCCGACACAATTAAATACCCCATTAACCCCAATAACAGAGCGAACTGACCCACATAAATACCCCACTAACCCCACTAACAGAGCAATCCACCCAAACAAATACCCCATAAACGCCACTAACAGAGCAATCCACCCAAATAAATACCTCATTAACCCCACTAACACAGCAATCCAACCCAAATAAATACCCCATTAACCCCACTAACACAGCAATCCACCCCAATAAATACCCCATTCAACCCACTAACAGAGCAATCCACCCAAATAAATACCCCATTAACCCAACTAACAGAGCAATCCACCCAGATAAATACCCCATTAAACCCACTACCAGAGCAATCCAACCCAAGTAAATACCCCATTAACCCCACTAACAGACCAATCCGACCCAAATAAATACCCCATTAACCCCACTAACACAGCAATCCGACCCAAATAATTACCCCATTAACCCCACTAACAGAGCAATCCAACCAAATAAATACTCCATTAACCCCACTAACAGAGCAATCCAACCCAAATAAATAACCCATTAACCCCACTAACAGAGCAATCTGACCCACATAAATACCCCATTAACCCCACTAACAGACCAATCCGACCCAAATAAATACCCCATTAACCCCACTAACAGAGCAATCTGACCCAAATAAACACCCCATTAACCCCACTAACAGAGCTATCCACCCAAATAAATACCCCATTAACCCCACTAACACAGCAATCCACCCAAATAAATACCCCATTAACCTCACTAACAGAGCAATCCACCCAAATAAATACCCCATTAACCCCACTAACAGAGCAATCTGACCAATAAATACCCCATTAACCCCACTAACAGAGCAATCTGACCCAAATAAATACCCCATTAACCCCACTAACAGAGCAATCCGACCCAAATAAATACCCCATTAGCCCCACTAACAGAGCAATCCAACCCAAATAAATACCCCATTAACCCCACTACCAGAGCAATCCAACCCAAGTAAATACCCCATTAACCGCACTAACAGAGCAATCCGACCCAAATAAATACCCCATTAACCCCACTAAAACAGCAATCCGACCCACATAAATACCCCATTAACCCCACTAACAGAGCAATCCAACCCAAATAAATACCCCATTAACCCCACTAACAGAGCAATCTGACCCACATAAATACCCCATTAACCCCACTAACACAGCAATCCAACCCAAATAAATACCCCATTAACCCCACTAACAGAGCAATCTGACCCAAATAAATACCCCATTAACCCCACTAACAGAGCAATCCAACCCGAATAAACACCCCATTAACCCCACTAACAGAGCTATTTGACCCAAATAAATACCCCATTCAACCCACTAACAGAGCAATCCACCCAAATAAATACCCCATTAACCCAACTAACAGAGCAATCCACCCAGATAAATACCCCATTAAACCCACTACCAGAGCAATCCAACCCAAGTAAATACCCCATTAACCCCACTAACAGACCAATCCGACCCAAATAAATACCCCATTAACCCCACTAACACAGCAATCCGACCCAAATAATTACCCCATTAACCCCACTAACAGAGCAATCCAACCAAATAAATACTCCATTAACCCCACTAACAGAGCAATCCAACCAAATAAATAACCCATTAACCCCACTAACAGAGCAATCTGACCCACATAAATACCCCATTAACCCCACTAACAGACCAATCCGACCCAAATAAATACCCCATTAACCCCACTAACAGAGCAATCTGACCCAAATAAACACCCCATTAACCCCACTAACAGAGCTATCCACCCAAATAAATACCCCATTAACCCCACTAACACAGCAATCCACCCAAATAAATACCCCATTAACCTCACTAACAGAGCAATCCACCCAAATAAATTCCCCATTAACCCCACTAACAGAGCAATCTGACCAATAAATACCCCATTAACCCCACTAACAGAGCAATCTGACCCAAATAAATACCCCATTAACCCCACTAACAGAGCAATCCGACCCAAATAAATACCCCATTAGCCCCACTAACAGAGCAATCCAACCCAAATAAATACCCCATTGACCCCACTACCAGAGCAATCCAACCCAAGTAAATACCCCATTAACCGCACTAACAGAGCAATCCGACCCAAATAAATACCCCATTAACCCCACTAAAACAGCAATCCGACCCACATAAATACCCCATTAACCCCACTAACAGAGCAATCCAACCCAAATAAATACCCCATTAACCCCACTAACAGAGCAATCTGACCCACATAAATACCCCATTAACCCCACTAACACAGCAATCCAACCCAAATAAATACCCCATTAACCCCACTAACAGAGCAATCTGACCCAAATAAATACCCCATTAACCCCACTAACAGAGCAATCCAACCCGAATAAACACCCCATTAACCCCACTAACAGAGCTATTTGACCCAAATAAATACCCCATTAACCCCACTAACAGAGCAATCCACCCAAATAAATACCCCATTAACCCCACTAACAGAGCAATCCAATCCGAATAAACACCCCATTAACCCCACTAACAGAGCTATCCACCCAAATAAACACCCCATTAACCCCACGAACAGAGCAATTTGACCCAAATAAATACCCCATTAACCCCACTAACAGAGCAATCCACCCAAATAAATACCCCATTAACCCCACTAACAGAGCAATCTGACCAATAAATACCCCACTAACCCCACTAACAGAGCAATCTGACCCAAATAAATACCCCATTAACCCCACTAACAGAGCAATCCGACCCAAATAAATACCCCATTAACCCCACTAACACAGCAATCCAACCCAAATAAATACCCCATTAACCCCACTAACAGAGCAATCCGACCCAAATAAATACCCATTAACCCCACTAACACAGCAATCCAACCCAAATAAATACCCCATTAACCCCACTAACAGAGCAATCCGACCCAAATAAATACCCATTAACCCCACTAACACAGCAATCCAACCCAAATAAATACCCCATTAACCCCACTAACAGAGCAATCTGACCCAAATAAATACCCCATTAACCCCACTAACTGAGCAAACTGACCCACATAAATACCCCATTAACCCCCCTAACAGAGCAATCCGACCCAAATAAATAGCCCATTCACTCCACAAACACAGCAATCCGACCCAAATAAATACCCCATTAACCCCACTAACGGAGCTATCCAGCCAAAAAAATACCCCATTAACTCCACTAACAGAGCAATCTGACCCAAATAAAGACCCCATTAACCCCACTAACACAGCAATCTGACCCAAATAAATACCCCATTAACCCCACTAACAAAGCAATCTGACCCAAATAAATACCCCATTAACCCCAATAACAGAGCAATCTGACCCAAATAAATACCCCATTAACCCTAATAACAGAGCATTCTGACCCACATAAATACCCCATTAACCCCATAACATAGCAATCTGACCCAAATAAATACCCTATTAACCCCACTAACACAGCAATCTGAACCAAATAAATACCCCATTAACCCCACTAACAGAGCAATCGAACCAAATGAATACCCCATTAACCGCACTAACAGAGCAATCCAAACAAATAAGTACCCCATTAACCCCACTAAGAGAGCAATCTGACCCAAATAAATACGCCATTAACCCCACTAAGAGAGCAATCTGACCCAAATAAATACGCCATTAACCCCACTAACAGAGCAATCCGACCCATATAAATACCACATTAACCCCACTATCACAGCAATCCGACCCAAATAAATACCCCATTAACCCCACTAACAGAGCTATCCAACCCAAATAAATACCCCATTAACGCCACTAACACAGCAGTCCACCCAATAAAAACCCCATTAACCCCACTATCAGAGCAATCCGACCCAAATAAATACCCCATTAACCCCACTAACACAGCAATCCGACCCAAATAAATACCCCATTAACGCCACTAACAGAGCAATCCAACACAAATAAACACCCCATTAACCCCACTAACAGAGCAATCCAACCCAAATACCCCATTAACCCCACTATGAGAGCAATCTGACCCAAATAAATACCCCATTAACCACACGAACAGAGCAATCTGACCCAAATAAATACCCCATTAACACCACTAACACAGCAATCCAACCCAAATAAATACCCCATTTTCCCCACTAACAGAGCAATCTGACGCAAATAAATACCCCATTAAGCCCACTAACACAGCAATCCTACACAAATAAATAACCCATTAACCCCACTAACAGAGCAATCCAAACCAAATAAATAGCCCATTAACCCAATAACAGACCAATCTGACCCCAATAAATACCCCATTAACCCCACTAACAGAGCAATCCAGGCAAATAAATACCCCATTAACACCACTAACAGAGCAATCCGACCCAAATAAATACCCCATTAACCCCACTAACAGAGCAATCCGAACCAAAGAAATACCCCATTAACCCCACTAACACAGCAATCTGACCCAAATAAATACCCGATTAAGCCCACTAACAGAGCAATCAGACCCAAATAAATACCCCATTAACCCCAATAACAGAGCAATCTGACTCAAATAAATACCCCATTAAGCCCACTAAAACAGCAATCCGACCCAAATAAATACCCCATTAACCCCACTAACACAGCAATCCGACCCAAATAAATACCCCCATTAACCCCACTAACAGAGCTGTCCACCCAAATAAATACCCCATTAACCCCACTAACACAGCAATACGACCCAAATAAATACCCCATTAACCCCACTAACAGAGCAATCCAACCCAAATAAACACGCCATTAACCCCACTAACAGAGCAATCCAACCCAAATAAATACCCCATTAACCCCACTAACAGAGCAATCTGACCCAAATAAATACCCCATTAACCCAACTAACACAGCAAAACGACCAAAATAAATATCCCATTAACCACACTAACAGAGCAATCTGACCCAAATAAATGCCCCAGTAACCCCACTAACAGAGCAAAACGACCCAAATAAATACCCCATTAACCGACTAACAGAGCAATCCAACACAAATAAATACCCCATTAACCCCACTAACAGCAATCCAACCCAATAAATACCCCATTAACCCCACTAACAGAGCTATCTGACACACATAAATACCCCATTAACACCACTAACACAACAATCCGACCCAAATAAATACCCCATTAACCCCACTAACAGAGCAATCCGACACAATTAAATACCCCATTAACCCCAATAACAGAGCAAACTGACCAACATAAATACCCCACTAACCCCACTAACAGAGCAATCTGACCCAAATAAATACCCCATTAACCCCACTAACACAGCAATCTGACCCAAATAAATACCCCATTAACCCCACTAACAAAGCAATCTGACCCAAATAAATACCCCATTAACCCCAATAACAGAGCAATCTGACCCAAATAAATTCCCCATTAACCCTAATAACAGAGCATTCTGACCCACACAAATACCCCATTAACCCCATAACAGAGCAATCTGACCCAAATAAATACCCTATTAACCCCACTAACACAGCAATCTGAACCAAATATTTACCCCATTAACCCCACTAACAGAGCAATCGAACCAAATAAATACCCCATTAACCCCACTAACAGAGCAATCCAAACAAATAAGTACCCCATTAAACCCACTAAGAGAGCAATCTGACCCAAATAAATACGCCATTAACCCCACTAACAGAGCAATCCGACCCATATAAATACCCCATTAACCCCACTATCACAGCAATCCGACCCAAATAAATACCCCATTAACCCCACTAACAGAGTAATCCAACCCAAATAAATACCCCATTAACCCCACCAACACAGCAGTCCACCCAAATAAAAACCCCATTAACCCCACTATCAGAGCAATCCGACCCAAATAAATACCCCATTAACCCCACTAACAGAGCAATCCAACCCACATAAATACCCCATTAACCCCACTAACACAGCAATCCGACCCAAATAAATACCCCATTAAGCCCACTAACAGAGCAATCCAACACAATACCCCATTAACCCCACTAACAGAGCAATCTGACCCAAATAAATATCCCATTAACCCCACTAACACAGCAATCCTACACAAATAAATACCCCATTAACCCCACAAACAGAGCAATCCAAACCAAATAAATAGCCCATTAACCCCAATACCAGACCAATCTGACCCTAATAAATACCCCATTAACCACACTAACAGAGCAATCCAAGAAAATAAATACCCCATTAACCCCACTAACAGAGCAATCCGACCCAAATAAATACCCCATTAACCCCACTAACAGAGCAATCCGAACCAAAGAAATACCCCATTAACCCCACTAACACAGCAATCTGACCCAAATAAATACCCGATTAACCCCACTAACAGAGCAATCAGACCCAAATAAATACCCCATAAACCCCAATAACAGAGCAATCTGACTCAAATAAATACCCCATTAAGCCCACTAAAACAGCAATCTAACCCAAATAAATACCGCATTAACCCCACTAACAGAGCAATCCGACCCAAATAAATACCCCATTAACCCCACTAACACAGCAATCCGACCCAAATAAATACCCCCATTAACCCCACCAACAGAGCTGTCCACCCAAATAAATACCCCATTAACCCCACTAACACAGCAATCCGACCCAAATAAATACCCCATTAACCCCAATAACAGAGCTATCCACACAAATAAATACCCCATTAACCCCACTAACAGAGCAATCCATCCCAAA